>JAVCKT010035767.1:0-25640 GCA_032273925.1 Rhynchotus rufescens | reverse complement strand
TTTTTTTTTTTTTTTTTTTTTTAACGAAAATTCCCACCTTAGAATAGACCATTGTGTGTTTTTTAAAGACAGTTTCAGCTGACTTCCTACTGTGGAAGCGACGGGGTCCCAGGCGTTTCTGCAAAGTCAGGATAAATGGCTTTTTTCCTTCCTCTTCATCTTCTTCCCTGTGGCAGCCATACACCCGGAATGCTTGAGATGAGCCCTGTCTGGCTCACTGACTTTGCAACCCTGTTTCGTGTGCCTGGTGCAAATCCGAGAGTCCTGGGTGAGATGGGCAGGAGAGACCCTGCTGCGAGGTGCCGCAGGGTGGCTTCAGCGTGACACACACTTACCAGAGGTCCCTGTGACACTCGTATCCTGAGCATGGCATAACCGGGAATAGGGTCAGCAGTTAACAGCAGTTAATAGACCTGCCATGGGGATAGTTTGAGGGCAGGCAGCGCCTTGTCCTTGAAAGGGCCATCAGCAGCCTGATGAACATCCCTGTCCGCCCAGGCTTGGATAGTGTCCCTGTCCAGCCCAGTGCAAAGCCACCGCTAGCAGGACTGGGCAGGAGATGCAGCAGGGAGGGCTGAGCAGGCTCTTGTCCCAAAACATGGACCCAAACCAGCTCTTTGTGCAGATGGGGCGCAGCTCTCTGGCCAGATGCTGAGCCCGGGTGTGTGCTCCTAACTTAATGCTTGGCCCAGAACTGTAAGAGCCAAGGGGGAGCAGGGGCAACGTGCACGGAGGAGAACACAGCTTGCCCGTCCAAATGGAGAAAAGCGTCGGAACGGGCATTTCACCCTCATTTCCCCATCAGGCCCACTGAGACTGGGAGGGCAGCGCTGGATGTGCTGGCCGCCTGGCTGACCCGCAGTGCCGGTGCCAGCCCTGTGTGCCCCGGGCCAGCAGCGAAGCAGAGGTTGGGTCTGTGGAGCGCGGGGTGACACTCTGCGCGGGGCGAGCGGCGCGGTGGGGACGGGGACCGCTGCGGCCTCGCTCCCCACGCGAGACACCGGGGCTCCCTGGGGAAAACACACGCTGCAGCGCAGCTCTAAATAGCTCCGTGGGTGCCTGCCAAGCTCCAGGGCTGGCACGTGGCAGCCCGACCTGAGAGGAGCCCTTGTACGCGCCGTGTCCCCCTTGCTGAAGAATTGCCCATCCCTGGCCGGCGCACGGGCCCTGCCACGGGCTGCTCCCTTCCGGGGGCCCAGCGGTGACTCACATTTGCTATAAACATGTCTCCTAATGAATCCCGCCTGGATGCCTTTTGGGAAAGCACTGGGCTTTCTCTGCGCCGCTCCCCCCGGCCCGCTCCCCTTCCCCGGCTGGCAGCCCGGCTGCCGTGCGTGATCGTTTCCTGCTGCCGAGCCCAGCCAGGAATCTGAGGCGCTTTTTCCAGCCGGCCGCCTCTGGGTTACGGGTTGCTTCAAGGACTGGTTTGCTTCAAGGACTGCGTGGGCTGTTAACCCTTCGGGGGCGATGGGCCCGGGAGCTCCTGCGGCGCCGGGATCCCTCCCACAGCACCGCTGCTCCGCGCTGGGACCGGGCATCCCGCTGCCTAGTGCGAGGGGCTGGGGACCCCTCCACCTGGAGGGCGCAGGGAGGTGGTGGTCCTTCCCTCCAGGTTTCTCCTGCTGATGGGGCTGAAGGGCTGAAGAGCGAGCGCTTTATTGCTTTTACACAAACAGGACATGAAGGACAAGATAACGCTTGATCGCCTAGGGGTGCGCGGAGCCAGAAGGGACTGATGTTGAGGCCGGGGGCTGCATGAGCGAGTACATGTCACGAGCAGGGGAAGAAGCACTAAGTTGGAGCCGTGTTGGTGGAGGGTTAGAGAGGGGAAAAGAAAGGCAGAGAGAAGAAGCAGGGAAGTGCTCATTTGCAAAAGCAGGAACTGCTGGATCGCAAGTGGCCACATGCCATGCAAGCTGGTTGCAAGCTCCCATCCTCTTCCAAGCCGCCGCTCAAGATCTCCGGTCCCTGCCGGTCCTCCGAGCCATTGCAGAGGGAGCAGACGCGCCAGGGACCACCTAGCGCCGCGCAAGTCTGTGCAGCTACAGGCGGGGCGGTTTGGAGCTTCCAGTTGAGCCATGCGAGGGGGCGACAGTGTGACCGCGGTGAGGGAGAAGCTAGCAAGAAGCTGGCAGTGTCTTCAGGGGCAGCTCCAGCACAAGCCCCCGCTGGTGCCACGTCTGCTGCGACGCTCCAGTTAGGCAGTGAAGGTGTTTCTCACATGGGGCTCTGGATCCAGAGAACTGGGAAGTCAATCAATGAAAATGGTCAGGGCTCAGCTGAGGATCCCAGAGGTCTCCTCCTCCTCCTCCTCCTCCCAGCTCTGTCCCCAGCCATGCCTTGGGCTCTGCAATCACATAGGGCCTCAGGGACCCCCAGCCATGCTCTCAGCAACTCCCCCATTGCTTCTGAAATGCTCCCAGGCCGTGTTTAAGACATCTGTGCCCTCATGGCCAAGCCTGGGCTATGACGTCAAACTCTTCACTCACAGTCTGACAACGCAGCAACACCAGCAAATCACTCCTTTTGTCTTTTCTGGTGAAGTTCACCCCCTAACATATAATATGAGTTTGCACAAGCATGCCAGGTGTCCAAAGTGCCCACACAACATACTGCTGCTCCACAGGGAGGCTGAGAGCCAGTCGGACCCCAGGCCCGCAAGTACCAAATAGCCCCACACTGTCTGTATGGCTCCTGTGCCTGGAAGGTGGATGGATGCAAAGATCATGGGGATGCAGAGAAGGTACTGCAAGGTGCATGGAGACCTTCTCAGCATCTTCCCAAGGCAGAGGTGGGGAGAGGGAGAGAGGAGTGGATGAACCCTGGGGTATGGCAACTACTGGGCTGTTTGGGAAGGAAAAAAGGATGAAAGGTGGCAGGGAAAAAGCCTGTATGAAGAACTGGGAAGGTTTCAGGCTTTTTCCTGTGAAGGACTGGCACTGATCCTTCATTTCAGAGTGATGGTGTGGCCAGCTGTGGTGCAGATATGGACTGTGGACTCTATCTGGGCACCAAAAGCAGCCCTTTGGGAGTCTTGGAGGAGACATTCAAAAGCACAAATTGGCTTTCTGGAGGAAAATGCGTTGTTATCACATGCTGGTAGAAGGGTGGCATGGAGGGGTTGCACAGGCCAGGTTAGCTGCTTCTTCACTTTAGTCTGCACAGGAGCATCACAAGGAGCAAGTGCACCTGAGGGATGGGGCAAGCAGGGGACCTTTGGGCAGGTCATGCTCCCCATCTTTCCCTTCAGGTCCCCATTGCACCATGTGCCCTCCAGCTACTTGACAAGCAACTGCTTGTTCCACGTGTGCAACTGGAAATTTGCACCACTCCTCCATGGTATATACATTTCGGGGCAGGGCTGTGCACTTCGCAAAATGCAGAAATGCCCCTCGGGCAAGGGCAGCACTGGCTGCAGCAGTCACCTCAAAGGACGGCATTGCACAGCTGGTTTATGGCACCCTGGGGCATGGGCACACTCCTCAGATGGGAGATCTTCCCCAACATGAAAAGATGGCAAGGACTTAGCAACCCCACCAGAAAACCCCGAATGAAACCCTCAAGTGAATGTCAAATAAACATCTCTCTCTCTCTCTCTCTCTCTCTCTCTCTCTTTTGCAATGAAAATCCTGCCGGATTTCTGCTTCAGTTTGACCCTAAGCAATGGATGC
Source organism: Rhynchotus rufescens (assembly GCA_032273925.1). Classification (NCBI taxonomy): domain Eukaryota; kingdom Metazoa; phylum Chordata; class Aves; order Tinamiformes; family Tinamidae; genus Rhynchotus; species Rhynchotus rufescens. The sequence goes on along the minus strand of JAVCKT010035767.1, from coordinate 21,969 downwards.
AATCCCAAATTTGGGGCTAGCATTACTCCAACCCTCCATCCCACTCTTTGGAGGGCACTGAAGAGCACTTGGGGGTCACCCTACTTGGTCAGGACTCAGGAAACAGGAAAGCAGAAGGCAGCAGGCTAGGAGTGTTTCAAATATGCAAGTGGCCCTCATGTACATCCCAGCCTTCCCTTTCAGCTCGTTGTAGCAAGAGCAACTGCGTTTTAAATCAGCAAGAGCCCACAGTTCAGCATGGCGTTAAGCTCATGGTGCAACTGCAGAGCCTTCTCCTGATGGCACGCAGGGCTCGTTCCCACCACTCCATTTTATCTAACTCATCTCCCAAATGGTTTTGCTCCCTACGCATGGAGCTGACATGACTGCAGATTTCTGGGAAGAGACATCCCTGTGGTTAAGCTGCATAAACACTGGTGTGGGAATCCTGAGACATTCTGGTTTCGCACTTGGATGGATTTAGACTGTGGATGCTTTTGGAGTGATTCGGTACCTCTTGTTCCTCTTTTCAAGACAACTAGGCTGAGGGTGAGTGGGGGGAGCTGCACATCTGGAGTTGAGTTGCACATCTGGTACATTCAGTGCTTCCTAAAAGTCCCTGCCACGTTACCCTTTGGATGGAGGCCTCGGGCTTGATGCATAGCACAGTAGGATTAAGATCCGTAGCTGCATTTTTTTGAAGGGAAAGTAAAAATAACCCTCTGAGCAGCGTGCTGTTCCTAGCGGCACTGAATGCAGGAGCAGGGGAATCACAGCGAGCCCTTGACCTTCCTGCCAGTCCTTCCAACCTCAGCTCGGCACGGGCGTCAGCTGCCAAGGGTTTCTGAAGGGAACCAAGGAGATCCGCTCCCCATCCGTGTGCACAAGGCACTGAGGGTCCATTGAGAGGACGGGAGCAGCTCGGGACCTTTCTAACAAAGTGCCCTTCCATTGCAAAATGCCAGGACACTGGAATTGTACGTGCTAAGGCCTGCTGCAATGAAATTCGGGGGGTTTGTGCTGAGAACCTCTTCCCTTGGCGTAACCTTGGGGAGGCCTGAGGCTGATGGCTCAATGTCCCACTCACCAGTCTGGCCAAGCACTGGCTTCCCAGATGGGCAGAGCCATCTCCATAAAGGTCCATGAAAATGGTTCCGGCTCAGCTGGGCATGTGCACCGGTTATCACCAGGGGAGACCCTCTCTACTGGCTGTGGATATTGATCCCTTCTCAAGCACCGTTTCTCACATGTTCTTCCCAACAGCACTGATTTCCTGCACATGGGAGGCCAGGGGCCCTGCACACCCAAAGATGCCCTCCTGCACCTCACCGTGCTCATGCAGGGTCCCATCCTGGGCTGTGAGAAGCACTCCCCAGCAGTGCCCAGAGCCCCCACGACTCAGCTCTGTGATGGACACCCATGGGCGCTGGCACCGGGGAGGATGAACAGCCTGGGCAGCCTGTGGTGGGTGATGGAAAACAGTGCACTTGGGGGAGCTTGCAGAAAAACTGGATGGTGGCCAGGCCCCGCACAGTTACCAGGGCCAGGAACTCGGCTGGAACAGGGTGCCTTCAAAAAGCAAGCCGAGAGAGACATCTAGTGACCAGCTGGAGGGAGTTTCTCCACACAGGCTGACTCCAGGAGTTGGAGGGAGGGTCCCTTGCCATGGGCTTGTCACCTCTCAACACAACCAGAAGGCCACAGATGGCACCTTGCCCAAGTCAGCAAGACAGCCCTACCTATAGGCACTGATTTGGAGTAGGCTTAAATCCCAACCACCAAGATATGCCCAGGAGACTTAATCCACATCCTTCTCCTGAGGAAGGGGTGCCACATGGGGTTTCCTTGGCCAAACCATGCATCCCAACAGCCCTACCACTCTCTTCCCCCTGCTGTGGAGCAGCAAAGAAGGAGCAACGTCCTCCCCTGGGATTTGCCATGGCAGGGTGTGGGAGGAGGGCTCAAAAATCCCCAAATTCAGTTGCAGCACCAGCCATGGCAGGGCTGGCTCCCAAACACCGGGGCTCTTTGCAATGAGGCTCTGCTGCAGCTGCAGTTACGGGGAGCCCCGTTTCTGCAAATGCAAGGGGAAAGCTGTCAGGAGGACTTTATGCAGACTCCTCAGCATCCTTCCACCTCCATGGCCAAGGAGAAAATGAGATTACGGATGCAGCCCCCTCCCATAGCACCAAGCACGAAGTCGTCCCCTAGAAACCCTGTGCTCTGCAGGCAGGAGGGGAGAGGGTGGAAATTACCCTTTCTAAATGGGCCATGAGCTCAAAATTAGAATAATTAAAAGTGACTAGCATGAACACATTAAAAAAAAAAAAAAGGAATTACAACTAAAAGAGAATATTTAAATATAAAGTATTTTCCATGGTGAAAGTCACTTTCCCTTAGGGGAAATAATTTTTTTGTTGTTTGTTTTGTTTTTCCAACCTCCATTTTGTGCTGTATATTGCTTTTGAAAATACAGCCCGTAAAAAACACATATAACAATATTCCAAAGACTTAAATTTTGGAAGCATGACCCAGGAAGGTGACACCTTCAGTGAAGGCCATCATGCTCCATCAATGGGGGAAGGATGAGGCATTAGCTTAATTCCTTCCTACCAAAGCCACATTCTCTCACAAAATAATAAATTTCCAAGAGCTTGACGCAGGAGTATTGAGCAAGTTACTTCCAGAAATATTAAGTCATCTACTTGAATAATATACATTGTTGTGATAAAGGGAAAAAAAAAAGAAAAAAAGATCACACTATATCTATTCTGTTGATCAACTGCAACTTTCATGTTGCATTGAATATTTACTGCTTCATTAGTGATGTGCATACATTTTCCCATCCCCATGGCAGTGGATGTACCTCTGTAGCATTTTAAGGTCATGTGAAATGCAAAACTGGCACAGATCACAAGGGCTTAGTTGAAGCAAAGCATTCTGGCTTCTTCCAAAGAAACTAGCATATCTTCGTGCTATCTGCTTTTGAAAGCAGCCAAGTTGGACGTTTCCCTGTGATTTTGGTGTTGTCATCAACATGCTGCCAGAAAATATGACAACTGTTGTTTAAACTCCTCTTTCCCCAGTCCTTTCTCATGAAATCTGCCTCAGAAATAAGGTGCAAAGTCCAACACTAGAGAAGCAAGGAATGCCTGGACAAGGAGCAGCTCAGCCACTCCAGCAGGACCTGTTCCTCGCTGTGCTGCCTCGCATTAAATATCCCACCCCACATTTTCCCATTAGATATCCCACCCCACGTTCTCCCTGTCCCTACAAGGGCAAAAACCTAAATTCAGAGAGAGACAGTGGGCTTGGCTTCAACCCTCAGTCCCTCCAGAATGAAGTTCCTGCGCAATGGGGAGGCAAACAAGCATTTGCCTTTTTTTTTCTCCTTTTATAAACGGTCTCTTGATAGCAAGAATGATAATTTAAAAAAATGCATCGTATACAGTCCCAATATTGTGTCTCATCCCATTACAGTAAGAGCAGCACTCTGATCAGTTTGGAGCATCAGGGCTTCTGTGTCTCCTCAAGCCAGAATTCAGGTCAGTCAAAGCATTCATTTAAATACCTTGGAAATATGTTAATATTTAAAGCTGAGACAAGCAAACATCATTCACACAAAAAAACAAAATTCCAAGATGATAAGGCAAGCCCTGTGTTATGCATGATAACATTTTGGAACTTTCCATTTAAAAGCAGCCCCAAAAAACTTTTTTTTTTTTCCTTTTATTTAATTAGATTCTGGGAAATGGAGTATCTACTGATGCTCCATGGAGAGCTGAAGCTGCAATGACTTGATTCCTTTTCTTAGGTTTCCACTGTTCCTTGCCTATGAACTCACCATAGCGATGCTCTCAAAAGGCTCTGGAAACAGCTAACCCACTTGTTAGCAAAATTCCACCCTGAGGCTTTCCTATGGGAGTCTTCCTGGCAGATTTGAACATGGCACGGACTCACTGGCTGAGAAGAAGCTGCCTTAGGAGCATTGCTAAAGTCTCCTCCCTTCCAGTAACCTCTGGGCTCAGTTGCATCAGCAGATGCTATCGGGCATTCACGTTTATCCCATAGCGCAGCATCTTGCATAGAGACCCCAGGCATTCCTGCTCTGCAGAAACCACAAACTCCACAGAAATAAATTTCAATCACTTACTGCAATTAGCACACCTAATTAAGGTGCCCTGTCTTCCTCAGTGCCTAAGTGATGCCCTGACATACAAACCCCTGTGAAAATACCTGCTTGTAATGGGTTTCCCCGTTCTCAGTCGATACAATGCTGGTTTCTAGCAGCACCCTGTATGCTGGAGCTGCAAAATGCTCCACAATGCATAGAAAGCAGAGCAAAAGGCAGAATGAGGCTGCTCCTGCCCTGCACCCATGCTGCTGTCTGCCTCTCTCAAGGCTTATGGCATCTGCTCACCTTCCAGCTCCATTGGGACCCAAGGCACAGCGAGATGGGCCGGCTCCCTCTGTCCTCCGTCCCTCCCAGGGCACACCACCCATGCCCCTGGCTGGCCTTGGTGTCTCGCTGCAGCATGCGGGTCTCAATTTTACATATAAAACCTGGGCACAGCAGCTCAGCTGAGGTCAACAGGGACATCCCTGTAGCTGGCAAAAAGAGATTTTCCCTGCAAAAGCCCTTTGGTGCTCGGCCACGCTTGCCTCACGCTCAGCTCACTGGTGGTGGCTCTGCAGCACGTGCAGTCGAGCTGCCCAGGGGTTGCTGCAGCAGCAGGGAAGTTTTTGCTGGCTGCTACGTGATCCCAGGTCACCGTCTGGAGCTGCCAGGAGGTCCCATCACACTGAGAGAGGATTTTTCCTGCTGAGACCCACGCGTGGATATTTCACTCTTTCAAAAGGAAAAACACCTGCGCTGGACTGCGGGGAGGACATCACGAGTGCCAGTCGCCCACAGCTAAATCCCCACCTTGCCACTCAGCTCTGGGCTCACTGCGGCCAGCCCTGTAATTTGGGGGAGGCAACATTCGGTGCCAGGGCTCCCACCTCAACACAAACACACTGGGGCTGCTGCCTTCCCTAGTGGAAGCTGCTGGCCCCATCTGTGCCCATTCCCACCGCCAGATGCACCTGGGCTCCCCTGGCCAGGGAATAAGAGCATGCTGTGGATGCAGGGCCACGTGAAAGGCACAGCTGAATCCAAACTGCCAGGGCCAGCAGGCTGGGAAGAGGCATCAAAGCATCTTATTGAGGAGCTGGAAAAGCCCCTGCCTCTATGAAGGAGGGTGGGTGCAGAGCTGGGGGTACTAAGAGCCACGAGGTCTTGGGGCTCATCTGAAAAAACACCGTATTTCCCAAGTGTTACAGTGCAAAAATGTATTACGCAGCTCCTTAGTTGTCTGGGGACATGACATGCCCTCCTCATTTGCAAAATAGGAAGATGTGCACCACACATTTTGTCCAGTAGGGAATTAATTGATGGAAAATAAATTTGTTTCCTCTTGTAAGAAGTGGGAGATGGATGAAAAGACCTGGGAGCCTGGCAGCAGAAGGCAGGGCTGAGCCCAAAGGATCCCAGGGAAGGGCAGTGGCCTAGACATGGCAAATCTGCCCAGACAAGGCAGCCAGCAAGAGACATTTATCACCACACTGAGAGCAGTAAATTAATTTTAGGAAAAAAAAACACAAACCAACCATCAAATATTGTGCAAATCAAATACCCTCCCCTTTATAAAGCAAAGGTCTAGAGCCATTCACTAAACACATCACTTGGCGAGTGACCCATGCCAAAGCAGATAAAAAGGCGGGCAAAGATACATGGGGAAGAATGACACTGGAGACCCGGCAGAAGAATAGTCAGAGCCCGTTGGTGGCAGAGCTGCACAGACATTTATTGAATACAAACATTGACAAACACGGCCGGCTCACAGAGCTTCCTGAGCTATCATCCAAAAGTTGCTTGTGGGGATTGTCATAAGAGTGCTTTCAAAGGCCCTAGGGGGGGTTAATCCTGCATAATTGATTTCTCCCTACTTTCAGTTGCTTGTTAATTAAAAAAGAGAGCTTTTTTTCCATGATTTCTATTCCCTTTCTTTAGTAATAAAAATGGCTTGTCTGGGCTCCGCCACATTGCAAAGGGAACAGAGCACATGTAAACCAAATGCATGAACGTAGGCTTGGCTCCTGCACGTTCCGCTTCCAAAATGACATGGGCTAAGAAAAAGCTATGCCTTAATCTCAGCGTAAGGAGTCAAGGTTGCAAAGGTGAGCCAGGGACAAGCAAAATGAACAAAACAGGGGTATCTAAAGCAATAATAATAAAAAGTACTTCAAAGCAAGCACAGCTCTGGATGGCATCACAGTTCCATAGGCTACAGCAAGTACCGTCAATGTCAACTCAAAACGTTTAAATAGCTAAGCTAGACTGACACTAGAGACACCTCATCTCCTGAAGTCTCAGCAGTGGAAAGCCCCCTCCCACCCTCCCCCCAAAAGCAGATGAAGTAGTAACACCATTCACCGAAAACAAGGACCATAACTAAAGAAGTCAGGAGCAGTACCAGGAGCACAGGACGGAGCTCGTAAAGAAACTTCCCAGTGTGTGCATATGTGTGTATTTATATATATATATATATTTGTTAGTAAAGAAAAGAGTATCTATGGAGATAAAGGGGAAGACAGTAAATATACAGATTGTACAAGCTGGGTGGAGTGTCATTGGCTTGAGAGGGTCGGGTGATGCAGAATGAAGGATGGTGGGTGGAAATTAGAGTGCGCCCATTCCAGTGACCTCAGACGTCAGCCTAGAATAGACAGGGGCAAAGAGAGGGGGGAGGGAGGAGACAAAAACAAATACTTAATAACCAGAGCAGAAAAGAAAACGAAGATCCTGTGGGCCAGCATTCCTCCTCTCGCCTACATCCCGCTCTTCCTCCAACTCACCCTGTCTTCACTAAGGGTCTAGCATGAGGCAACGATTCAGGCCAGCCTTACAAGAAGCAACACATTGGGAGGGGCTCAAACATCTATTTTTTTTCCCAAGTGCTGCTTGGACACTGAGTATGTGGCCTAAGGGTGGCCCATCCTCTCCCAGTGCCCTTGATGGAGAGGCATCCTCTAATGGACACCCATGGACTCCCAGCACATTCCTGAGAGGGAGACCTAGAGCCAAAGGTCCAGCTACAGGGGAGACATACTCCCCCTAACTAGAGTCATAGTAATATCTTGAAGTAGGTGAATTTTTTTTCCCCAGTAATTGAATCCTCACTGGGTTCCTTCAACCCCTGAAGTCTGGTGGGCTGCTCAGGAGATTGGAGGAAGGGTATTTAAAGCAGGATTAGAGGGTAGAAACTGGCCTCTGAAGCTTGTGGCCTCGCAGAGGGTGACTTTGACGACTAGTCAGCTTGGATTTTCGGGCCTTAAAGGAGGTGGCAGGCACCTGCAGAAGCAAGGACCTGTAATAGAGGGCCAGCCAAGCATCTGGCTGCCTTCCCTCCCTGCAGGCACAAACACCTACTGCTATCCAGGTAATGCCATCCTTAGCACTGTGCTGTGGCAGAGATGCTATCAATGATGGATGCTGGTAGGAGACAACCCACCCACGTTGCCTCACTTCTACAAGTATTTCTCATCCCACAGATGGGTAATGACCCTAGCTTCTCTCTTGCCAGGAGCCCTTTTGGACTTATATCCTTCAAACTCCCCTCATTTCTTTGTTTTCCTCTGCATATTGAAGCAGTGGGGTTTGGGATCTGTCTAGTCCTCTCCCTGACAAACTGCTGCCCTTCCCTGTGTTAGTCACAGCCCAAGCTGCAGTTCAGTTAGCCCTTCCCCAAGAATCAAGAGCCCCTTGCTTTGTTTTTCTTTCCCTTTTCTTTTCTCAAGAAGCTGTTGGGATTAAGAGGTGTCAGGAGAGCAGCTCAGGCAGTGCTTCCAAAGCACCTCCAGGAAGTGAGGGGGTCCCATCCCTCTCTTGTGAGGCTGGAGGAGACACGGACACCAGAGAGGTGCCACAGGTCAGAGCAGAGGTGCTTTGGCACAGTAAAGGGGGAGCAGGGTCGGGACAGAAAGGCGGAGTTTGTTGCAGGTGAAGGCTGAGGTGGGTCGGTGCAAGGAGAAGACAGCTCGTACAGATCTTGCCAGTGCTCCCAGCCACTCACCTAAATGAGCATAAGAGTCTTCACCAAAAGCCTCTCCCTCCTCTGGACCCTCATTCTGCCAGAGGCTGCTTGGAGAAGTGCTTGTCCTACATTAACGGCGCCGGTAGCAGTTGGCCTGGTACCAACTCCGGCTGCTCTGGAGCGTGTGGACAGTTGGCTTCATGAGATGGGTGCCTCAGTGTGCACTGCTATGCAGGCTGTGTTTCTAAGGAGGAGCATCAGGTCAGGGAAAGAGCGTTTCCTCTTAGACTCCCTGCCCACCACGTACAAGTTTGTGCTCACAGGCAGACAGGTCTGCATTAAATCCAAAGTTCCCCTAGAAACAGCACACAGCCAGCATAAAGTCAGTCAGTTCCACCTCAGCACCAGCTTCTAACTCTGTCATCCTCCATAATCTCCCTTTGCAGCTCCTTGCTTGCCACAAGGCCAGCTCAGCTTGCGTGGTCCATGACCCAAACATAACACAGAGAGCATCAGGACCCCAGCGAGAGTCAGTGCTAGAAAAGCCTGTTCAGCTCAGCAACTATATGTCCCTGGAAGGTCCTGCTGTGCCAAACTTGTGAGAGAAATACTGATATGGAAAGGAAACAATCAGGCCGTTCCCATGGCTTTTATTTATTGGACTATTTGATTATTTTCACTCGATAGAGGAAAGCACTTTGGAGGCCTGGACTCGTGTTAAAATGCCTCTGAGATGGTATTGAGACAGTTGGTCTGCACAATTTTGCCACGAGGACAAGGCCAGCCCACCGGGCAGTCTCAAACAACGCATTCCCACCACCAGAACAAATCCATCTCCAGGTCCTGCCTGAGAGCTCTACCTTGTTTGCAGGGAAAAGCAGCGATTTTGCCTAGCTATAAAGCACAAATCCTCAAGCGAGGATGGCAGGTGGGTGAGTGACCAGCCCCACCGTTGGCTCTAGCACAACCTGTGGCTGCTCCAACAGCAACAAAGCGGCTTCTGGCCCCCAGCCAAGGTGCTCGTCTGAGAAGAGGCCCCGCAGGTGACGTCTGATCCCCATCCAGAGGACTCAGCAAGAAACCATCAGTGCGCGTGTCACGTGCCGGCCCAGAAAGCCTCATGAAACCCCTCTTAGCCTGCAGTGACTGGAGCACGTGCTACTCTCCAAGCTCCTGCAGGATTTATTCAGCCAGCCTCTCTCTTTACGGGAAGGTTGTGGAGGAAAGGCTGGGCTCGTGTGGCCTCCGCTAGCGGCTCTCACCTGGCGTTGATGAGGTATTGAGCGAGGCTGATGTTGGCGGGGGTTCCTGTGATGGTAATTTGGCGTTCCGATGATCCTTCCGTGGCATTGGCGATTTTGATCTGCGCTCCAGACATCTGTCGAATTTCATTGATTTTGGTCCCTTGGCGTCCAATTATGCAGCCTATTAGCTAGAAAAAAGTACGGAGGGAAGGTCTTAAAGCAGAAGCTCAGGCAGTAACTGATGGGATGCAAGTGCAACCACATGGTGAAGGTCAGAGGGCTGGCAGAAGCCCTGCTTGCTCTGCTCAAGGGTGTGAGTGACTTTAATGCTCATGAAAACAAGTGACTAAAAGCACTGGGTTGAATCCCACCTTAATACGAGCAGTGTTCTCCGAGGATACTTTCATTGTGACTTTTAGCAACTTGTCCCAGGCTAGTCCATTGGGAGTAAATTTTAACAATCTGAACACAGTGCCAAAGAGCTCTGAGGGTCTCAGAAAGGAAAAGATGCCTCTACATTGCTTAGATTATTTCTGGCTATATCATGATGGATTGAGAAACCATCAAGAAAGGGAGCTCTACATCTCACCTTGCTGTGAGACAGGACGGCTCAGCTCATTGGATGGCTATGCCCTTGCAAAGTGCCAGACATATCCTGGAAAACCTACTTCTCTTGCTGCCCTTTCCATGGATTTACACCTGCAAGGAGGACCCATCCCAGCTCCCTCACCCAGCACACACTGACATACCCTGGTGGCCAGTGGATCTCAGGGGTACAGAAGCAGCAGGACCTCACAGGTGACACTGTGTAAAGAAGGGGCCAAGGGGTTCTGCACTGATGAAAAATGATCCTGTCAACAGTAATGGTCCCTAACATTTGTAAGCATAACTTCTTCACTTCAACATGTGAAATTTAGCATAATCCAAGCTCTCCACCATTCCCCCTAATCTTTCTCCCAAGATGATGTCTCTTAGGTTGAGTGATCAATCAGATCACTCATCTCTGCTGGCTGCCATTTCACATCTAGCTGCCATTGTGGGCTGATGTGGCCAATTCCAGCATCCACCAGAGGCTCACTCCAACGGAAAAGGTGGCAATGATGAAGAACAGATGGACACAGGGAGAGGGAAGAGAATACGCTCTTGCAGTAGAGAGTGATGGGGCTGCTGCCTTTTTCTGAACTATACTTCAGGGCATACAGCTCCAAAGAAGGCTTATTTCCTTGAGATAGTTAATGCTTGAGATGGACAGGAGGAAGCTAACTCTGGACAGGGATGTCTGGCACAGAGATCTGAATCCCAATGTAAGACACCTATTAAATGCTGTCTCTTGTGAGGCAGAAGCCCAGTTAGCTCACTCTGAAAGCGTATTAGCTTCCCTCAGTTGCAATCCCTGAATATTTGCATGATCAGTAAATCAGATGCTGATTTACAGAAGTGCCAGAGCCAGCACCTTGGTAAGATGGAAACAAATCATCTTCCAGACTGTTCTCCACATTTATCTCACTGCTAGTTACATCTAACCTGAAGATACTTGTACAGATTGCATACTCAGAAGAAAATAAGCACGTCACTTTTCAAAAGTGTCAGTTTAACCCCAAATGCCCTCTCAGTATGTAGAATCACGCACTATTACTGGCGTATCACATTATTCACCCGATCCTGTACTACATACAAATTCCCTGTCCTTCTGTCTACAGAAGGGCCCAAAGATGAGGCACAACGTGAAGCAGCAGCATCCTGAGAAAAGGTGCTCAGCTGATGTTTAGGAAGCACGGGCTTATCTCCACCAGTGCACATGTCTTTCACAGCCTTGCAGGCTGCCCCGGGCTGGGGACACTGCCAGAGGTCTCTGCCCCAAGCCCTCCCCAAGCAGGGACACCCCAAAGCTAGGGCCACGTGCTCAGGACTGGGAACTGGCTACGTGAGACACTCCAGGAGGGAAGACCTCCCAACTCTCTGTGCCCTATTCAGGGAGACCCCACTGCCTTCAGAGAAAAGGAATTTCCTTACACTTCTATGGGGTTGCCCTGGCCACAGATTGTGCCCATGGCCTCCAATCCTTTTGCCCTTTGAGGATGGTCCATCTGCCTCTTCTCTGTTACCCCCTCTTAGCTCCTTCAGAGTGACAAAAGTGCACGTGAAAGTTCAGTTTCACCATATGCCTCTGACCAAATGAAGAGCAAGTGGATTGCACTACCAAGTTAGAGCACTAGCAAAACACAAGACTTCTACTTAAAAATGTCTTTCATACTTTTTTTTCCTCCTGAGATCCAGAGGGCCGCATTTTCTCAGTGGCTCCTGAGGAGGGCCTTAAAACTTGCTCTTAGTCATTTGTGCATCAGCTTACAGCTTCTTTAAGCATCACTGCAGCTAATCAAAATGACCAGTTTTTCCAGCATGTGCATGAGATATATTCATGTGCCCTGATCATCTGTGAACATTTAAACCCCTTTCCAAGGTCACACCTGGGAATTTGGAATATGGGACATTCAGCCTAGCAGTTGCTGGACTTCTGTTGCTGTAGGTAGAACTGGAGATAATTACTTCTCCAGATGTTCACTGGTCTGTTGTCAGACCACATCCCACTTAGAAGAGATACTCTGTTTGGTTCTTTGGCCACCCAAAACTATGTCCATCTCATCACTTTATTCTTCACCTTTCAGGTAGAGAGGTAGTGGGGGTTAACAAATCTGAATGAATGCCCCATTGCAGCACTGGAAAGATGTGGATTAGCTCTTGGGCTGCAGCATGATGTACAGCCCAACACTATCCTAAGTGTTCCTAGTGCAGAAATAACTCAGCCCAGAGAGGGTTCAGCAAGAGACAATCATATTAGGGAACCTGTCGGGGAGACGATTGGAGCCAAATCTATTTAGAGAGATTTCAGTGAGATCTTTGCACAGTGTTCAAGCTTCTCCTGACAGTCAAAGGAATGAAAAGATTTGGCACCTAGGAGGAGAGGGCATGCTGCTGCCTTCAGAGTCACGTCTTGGATCCCTCACAGCTCTATTTGTTAAGGTTCTGAGGAAATAGAGCTGGCCACAAGCCTTACCAATGAGGTGATAGCTCGATTTCACCATCAGTTTTCCTGAGATCTGCTTCTCCGCAGCACAACCACAAGCTAGTTTGTGCCCTCAAAAATGAATTTCTCAGCACTTTACTTTGAGATAGACACCCAGTCCAAGAGAAGATGACAGCAACAGTTTAAGAGTCCCATGGGAGGTCATCCGGCACTTTAAATGACAGAGCAGTCCTCTTTGCAAGGAAGCTGATATTCCCAAAGATGTCCTTGTGGTTGACGGATCCATGTTGCTCCACACTAGGCAGATATGGTTGCTGCAGCTTCAGGAGCACTTGCAGATTTCCTGGAGAGGTTTCTTAACCAGAAGTAGATGGGAAAGCTGTCCGGTGGCCAGGCATAACTTTAGTCTCCTCTGCAGCACCTTTCCCACATCCATTTGCCCAAGGGTGAAATGTTGCTGAAGATTCCAGCAGGCAGATGCTTGGAGGCTGCTTGGCATCTCTCAAGTGGAAGGAACCCTTGCATGTGTCCCGAAGAAGCGGAGGTCTCCAAACAGTTGTGTCCGAGATCGCTGCTCTTTTATGTCACAGCCTGACTCTTGAAATAGTAGAAAGGAACGGACAAAGCAGCCAGACTTGATGCAGAAACTGCCGACAAGACTGGGCTGAGGGATCCTCTTGGAAGTCTTTTCCCGACTTGCTCTGATCATGCGGAAACCCATGGAATCGAGTGAGATCCCTGGATACAGATGCAAGTTGTGTGGGCTCTCCATCTTACCTACTTGCACCTGAGCATCCTCCTTTTACCACTCTGTGCCCAGCTTGACTCCAGCTTTCTTCCAATGACCATCCAAGTCCAACATCTACTTTACCACATCAGTAAGACTGAAATCTAACTGCCACCAGAACTAAAAGGCGATGCACTGCCCTTTAAAAGCTAAAACCTCAGTACTTTATGGCACCAGTAACACTACTTATATCCTCTGCAGGCACCCAGTAAGCACACCTAGGCTGAAACATAACTTCAGATCTGCCAGCAGGATATTAAGCGAATGATGCTGGGATTCAGCAGAGAGCACAGAAATACACTGGGCAGCCCTCTCCCTTCCCAGCCCCCCTGAACCAAAAAGACAGTCTTGGCTGATGCTGAGCACTGTAATCACACTGGCTTAGCAGTGCTCGGGAGGGGAGGGAGCTCCCTTCTGGATATGTTTCATGAGCAATAAGTTCACTTTGAAAGGAAAAAAAAAGGAGCATTAAGGAGGATTTTTATCTAGGAATGATATCGGAAGGGTAAAGTCCAATGGGAACTTGCATTTTACAGTTGCCTGAGCAACCCCCCCAAGCAACAAGACTGTAGGAACTGTGCAAATGGCATGAGTGAAAAACTGGTGAAGGGGCTTCTCTGAGGGTATTTAACAGGGTAGTTTATCTGCAACTTAAAATATATATATATATATATATGTATATAGACACCCGTACACACATGCGTGCGCACACACCCAGAGGAAGCATTCGGAGCCACTATACTTACATCATTGGGAATGGTGAGTTCATGAGTACTGGCCGGGGGACTGGCATCCAAACCTGGGCATATGCAAGGGAAAACAGTTATAGCTCGCAGAGGCAGCGTGCTGGATCTCCTGGTACTTGACCGCAACAGCAGACACTACAAATACTGCGTTTGGCTCCGGGGCCGGGAGGGGAAGGGGATCACACATTCTGGTACAAGGAGAAGGAAGACGGTTGCTACCTAACTCTTCCAGAGCTGGTTACCACCTTCACCTGCTGCCTCTGGGCTCCTCAAGCTGCTTCTCACAGGCGCCGTGCTGCAGACTGCATCACTTTCCTGGCTCTCCTCCTTTTCCTAAGGCACACAGGGAGATCACGGCGCTACTGCTCACCTTGCTCCTTGCTTCCTGCCCTCAATTTTCCCCACGGAAGGGCTTTTGAGGCAGGCATGCTGCAATGCAAGGTTTCAGCCTCGGGGAGCCCTCCTCTCCTCTGCTGGGCTTTGCAATGTGCTCCGCAAGCGAAGGGCCCTGAGCTTTGCAAGCTGAATTCCAGGCAGCGGCTGCAGAGATGTGCACGCTAGCTGGACCAGGGACTGCTGGCTGCTCATCCCACCACGTATTCACCAGGGAATACAGCAGCCTGCTTCCAGTCTCTCCAGGGAAAGGAGGGAGACCTTCCCACAGGGCAAAAAAAGGCTGGAGTCAGAAGACTACCGCATACAGCAGACGGCATCTCGTAACACTCCTATTAAATTCCAGATTTAATTCAGATTAAATCCCATCATTAGGGAGACCCTACTGCAATCCTGCAAGATAGAAGCTTTCTGATGGCTAACAATTATTATTATTATTATTATTATTTGACAGCAACCACAAAAACTTAACTGTAGAATACAAACTACAGATGATGCCTTTTAAGGTCAATGTGCTCAAGCGTCCAAGAATCAGCAAAGTCTACATCCACCAAAATAAGGGAATAATAATAATAATAATAAAAGGATGTAGGGAAAAGGAAAAAAAAGAAAAAAAGAAAAAAGGCAATTTTGCCAGGGTCAAGTGCTGCATTTTTCTCAGTTCCCCTGATTCACTGCAGTGAAGGCACCATTTACTCTGCTGCTATGAAACAGCACCGCAGGAGCCCTGAACACCTAACCAAAACAATCCAGAGAAGCTGCCAAATGCACCACCACTGCCTCAAAAGCACCACCCAGCTGATGCAAACAGAGATCAAGATTTGCCAGTCTGCATCTCCATCAAGGCCTTCTATGTACTGAAAGAGAACTTTCCTTCTCCAGTTTTGTTGGCAGCAATAGTCTAGGTTGTAAAAAGCAACAGATCAAAAATGACATTTGTCTAGATACCAGCATTGTCAAGACAGCATTTTCTCACAGAACAGCAGCTATGGCAGTGCTATGTCCCATACTGGCCTTGGGATGGCACCAGGAAGGGAAGGAGGGTGGACTGACCTTAAAAGAAATCAGACAGGTAGCTATTTGCCTATTGTAGTTCCCACAGATCAAACATCTCAGTCTATCTGAGATCTACCCACTCAAAAAATGCACATCAAAACTCCTAGAAATAAGATGATTGGGTATCTTTTATTTGCTAACATATAATTCAAATACTACTTGAAGGTAGTCTCCTAGCTACCCCATTTCATGGGGTAAGAACTGAATCTCCCCTACAACAATGCAGAGTCTGAATAAAGTACACACGTACCTACTTGAAGAGTCTCTTTAACATATTATTTAGGATCACAAAAGGAGGTGAAATGCAGAAGCAAAGACCAATACTCCAGTTAGCAGTCCTACCCCTGCATTTGACTGTGCCTAGCATACTTCCACCAAAGACTGCAAAAAAAGGGGCACCTCCATGTCCTGGTACCTTCCTTGTCCTCCACTGTGCATCTGTTTTGGAGCTAGCATGACCACAAGAATGTCTTGTTGCCCCCAAGCCCATTGACCACCTGAAATCTCCATGGGCTACCCTATCTGGGTAACGTTTGTGCCAAGCCCAGTACTGCCTATCACTCCTGCCAGTCTTCCTACAGTGTAGGAGAAGACAGACTCTGCCTAGGCCAAGGATGACCCACAGGCTTCCTGATCTCCTCAACGGGAAATAAAAGGCTTGGTCCAATAGTGCCTTGGATATGTCAGAAAATATTTCCTGAAGGCAATGGAGTACTATGGGATGGCATCATAAAAGTGCTAAGGAGTCCATGGCCTTGGAAATCCCAATGTGGCTCCTCAGACTTACAGAGAAGACAGACCCATGGATCACCTTGAAAGCTTTTATTTTAGCATACCAGGTCCTTCCCTCCAACACGTACACACAACCCCTGTGGCTGCAACGGGAAGAATCCATGTGCTCAGCCAGGGCAGAATTAGTGCCATGAGCGATCACAAAGGACAAAGCAGAACACACAAAAAAACAGGGCTTTACACATAGAAACTCATGAATCACTTCTTGCTGAAGTCCTGCAGGATCTATTCCCACGATCTGTGTTTGCTTTTTTCAGCTAAGCAATGTCCCCAGACTCTTTCAAGGCATGTATCAAATAAAGCCTGGATGCCAGGGTATGCACTGAGTAGGTAAGGGGGCAGATATCTCTCATTTCACTGTGAATCTTCAAGATACAAGGAAATTCATCTGAGTATTAGTAGGTTATTTAAAAAAAAATGTTTGGAACCTACAGACCCACATGCAGCTGTCAGTACAGCACATTTGAAATAGAAATTCCTCTGTGATTATAGCAATGCTGTGACCCCTCAGTGTCATGCCCCACTAAAAATGTAGCTCACCTCAAATAGATCAGAGATAGCTAAAACTGCACGTTATCTCAGTTCCAATTTTTCTATTGTTTCTCGGAGATCATACAAAATTAAAAGCAATAACAGAGGTAGCAACTCTGATGTCTTGCCATTATATGGGTAGAAGCTTTATACACACATCAAAGAAAACAGGTAATAAAATACAGGTGCATTTCTTTCGACATGCTCTATAAAAGAGGCAAGGCAATGTACTCCCTGGTCTCTGCCTGCCCACAAGAAAACACACTGTGTTCTCCACAAATAAAACAATTTATCCAGGAGCACAATGACACAGTCCTACTTAAGGAATATATTACAATAGAAGCCTAGTTATTTCCCTGTAGTTTTACTTTTTTATTTTTTACCTGATGACTGGCCCATCAGATTTTGAGCTTCTTCGGAGGAATGTAAGGGCAGCTTTTCTCCTGAAGAGCAAAGAAGAAACAGATTTAATGCTTTTGCCTTCAAGGAGAGAAGCAATGTCACTTCATCTAGGAAGCTCAAAATATGATGAACATACTGTCAGAAAAGGCATTTCCAGCTGGCACTTGGGCCACTGAGCAACAACGATCGTTAAGAGCATTTGAGCCCCCTGCGCCCTGCCTGCTGCCTAGCTCGCCACGTAGTGTTTTAGCCACCAGTTTTGCAGAGCGCGCTGTGTTAAGGAGACATTACGGAGCTGGCCGCCCTCCCTGCAGCCACGTCTCCCGTCACCTCCGTTCCCAGCAGAGCCGTGCCGTCCTCGCCGGCTCGCGCACCGCTCCCCGAGAGCCGCCGGCGCCGCGGGGACGGGCTAGGAAGGGTCGAGGCTCGGCCCGGCGCTCGCTCAGCTGCTGCTCCGAGAGCCAGCAAAGCCAGGGGCAGGATAGACGTGGCTTCACAAGAGCAAAGCGGGCGCCCACAGCTAACTGCTGGCCTGCAAGGAGAGCCACCACCAAGCGTCCGTCTAGTCTCTCCGTTAGCTCTCGCCCATTGACATTGCAACCTCCGTTTTACTCATCCTATTTTTCTTTTTTTTCTCCATTAAACAAAAATGAGTTCAGAAAGAGAAAGAAACTCTACAGGTAAGAAGAGAAGGATATCTAGAAAGGGCGTCTGGGTACGTACCAGGGAAAGCGGGGGTGGTCTGTCCAAGGGGAGTAAAGGGGGTTTGCTGCATAGCCAACTGGTGGAGCTTGGTCAACTGCTGAGGGGTAGGAGGGACATTAGAGCTAAGAAGGTTATTGTTATAGAGTACAAGTCACACTGAAAATCAAGAACAAAACCATAATGGAAAAGAAAAAAAAAGGCAAAAAAAAATAAAACAAAATGAGAACAAACCAGGAAGCCATGATGAGACATGGCAAAAAACCAACTTTAACAGAAGGACTTGGCCTGGGTAAGATGCAATAAAGCCCAAATCTTTCGCAGAAGTGCTTGGTCAGGGTCTGAAGTACGATACCAGCAGGAAGCCCATGCTTAGTTTCTATCTCATAAAAATGCATTAGCTGCTCCACTAATCCTGTGGGTGAGCAGCCCCCTCCGCCTTGAGGAAGCAGGGAGCTGCCAAAGCAGCAACAGGGCTGATACACAAACAGCTTCCAGCCATTGCCTGCCTCCCCTCCCAGGCTTTGCAACTTGCTGCAAATAGCTGCTGCTCCCTTTAGGAGGGTTTTAACGAAGAGGAGGCATTGCAAAGGTGCTGCCACATCCAGGGCTGCCCCATGCCAACAGTTAGAAGATCCTGCTGCATTGCTGGGGGCTGCACAAGAGCCACGTTGTGACCATCACCCTGCGCTGTCAACGTGCTCTTGTGCTGCACGTCCAAGGGGAACTGTCTCTGGAGGCAGATGAATTTCAGCTCTTAACATCAGCTTTGACAAGTGCATTACAAACACGGGCCTTGCAGCAGACCAGGGGAATATGGGCTTCAACTGCAACCAGTAGGTATTTCAGATCCTTGTATCCCTTGTTGTGCTGGGTATCTTTTCATGCCCCAGCAGGAAGCAATTGCATAGAGAGGAGTTTGTTTGCAATACATTTTGTGCTCTGTTTTACTACTCCAAATTAAAAATAAATAAGTGGGCTGAAATTTCATGGCTCTGCTGTGAGCAAAAGGGAGCTTATCTTCCTCTTGGCAATTTATCAGTGTCCATTAGGTTAGCAGGACCGCATGGTCTCCCAGATGCAAACAAGCTCATTGCACCCATTCCCCTCTGCAGCACGGGAGAGGCAGGAGTTGCAATTTCAACATTTGGGGTTAGGGAGAACAATACTCAGAAAACTCCTTGCTCCTGCAGCATGTCCAGGGGAGGGAGTGCGGGGAGGTCCGACACCAGCAGTGGTGAGGGTGAAGCACTGGAGAGAGAAGACCCGGGGAGCTGAAAAGATCAGGTGAAAGAATGGAAAGGAGCTGCAGGAACGGGAAATATTGCTGGTCACCAGAGAGGTAGCAGAGAGAAACCTACCAAGGCAAAGCCTTGAGGACCTTCAGCCTTTGCCTGTTTGCTCAGGCAGGCAAAGCTTTCACTGCTGCACAAGACACGGCACGTACATATCTCGCTGTGTAGCATACAGAAAATAAGCTGAAGAAGAATCAGGCTGAACCACAACCAGCTCCAGACAAGACTGGGAATGACAGCACTCCTACAGATAGCATGGTCTTCAGCAGTCTCCTTCCCCCACCCCCCAATCTTCTGTTTTCTATCTTGTTTTTGATAAAATTAAACTCAGATGTGTCCTGTCTGTACTACTTTCTTTAACCACGCACGTTTCACTTGTTCTTTTGCCACTGTTTTGATGCTGTAGAGCCAGCATCCCTGTTGGACTCAAAGGCAGCCAGTGGAGCTTGGTCAGCTGAAGGGCATGAGGCCCAACAAGGTTATTCTTATGAGTCACACCAAAAGAGCACTGCAGGCAGCTGCTGAACAGCTCTAGGTAAAACTTGCTGCTTCCTTGCAGCATCTGGAGACTTGCCCAACACCGCTGTCCTGCTTCCTGCTGCTGGAGCTGCACAGAGGAGCCCACCACCAAGCACGGAGATAACGGAGCCCACTGGGCTTCTCATTAACCTGCATACTCCTAATCATGCCCCAGGGAAGGAGTCCTGCTTCATCTGATGGGTGGCATCAGGAGAACGTGAGGCACTTGGTACGGCGGCTGCTTGGGACAGGGGAAAACACAACAACCTGTTCTATTGATGAACCGGAATATTTTTTCAGGAATAGCTTTAATAGTGGTATTTAGCAATGCCCGTGATAAAAGGACAGCAATGAGAAGAGCTGCACAGAAAGAGAGGATGTCTACATGTGGGGGTTCCAGTAAAAGCTGTCACAGAAACGCTAGCACTGCATGAAACGCCCTCTCCCCTGTTTCCGTACAGGCTGCAAAAAGCTGGAAGCAAAGCAAAACACAAGAGCGTTTCCTCCAACTTTGGTACCTTGTACGGACCAAAGGCAAATCACCCCAAAGGCAAGGACAGCAGTGCTTTCTACAAGCATACATCCATGTAGAGCATCAGTAGACGCCCACTAAAATGCTTGGTCACATCTCATCATCTGCCAGGCTGGCTCCTACCCATGAATTTCCTCCACTGGACATCTATGCAATGTCCTGATGCCCCCCTGACTCCTGCTGCCCTGCCACTGGCTGTCCTCCTGGCTTTCCCTGCAAATTTGATGAGAGCAGGTAGCTCAATGTCACATGCAGAGCATGGGCACCCAGGGCAATCCTGAGGCCACTCATGAGTCACCTCTCCCACCGAGTTGGGTGGGTTTTGCCCAAGGGAGAACATGAAGGCAGGAGCTCAGATTTTAGCATTGGTGTTTGAAATCCTGCCTACTCCACAGTCAAGACTTCGTTGCAGAAACTATAAAAAGCGTTTGCTTAAAATACAAATATCCGTAAGAGCAAGGATAAAACTTCAAGAACTTGTTCAAGACCGATTTCATTAGTAAGCAGTGACAGATTAAAAGTGACAGATCCTTGGGAGAGGGCTACAAGAGCAAGGAGGGAACATGCAGCCCTTATCCTAACAACTTCTTCCAAGTCTCAGCAAATCTGATGGCAGTGGGCCAGACTGTGGCCAAAAAGATACAAATGATGTTTTCCCAGCACTGACTCAAGTGTAAATAGTGCCTCAGCACTATGTGTACCAAAATGTGTGCTGTCGAACAGAGGAACATAATCACAAGAAAAACAGTCTAATGATACTGATTGAAAAGCAAAATTGGGACAAAGATATATTGATTTGCCCTCACTAAAATATGCAGTCATGTGTATTTATGTTTTACTAAGGGAACAAAAACAAAATGCATAAATAAAAATATTTCTTATCTACTATTATATCAGGCTATCCAAATGCATGTCCTGATGTTTCATGGAAAGTCATATTCTGTCCTTCATTAGAGTGGGTGAAATCACTGCTGCTAAGAACAAAGTTTACCCTATTGAACAAATATAACTTCTAATAATTTCCATTATCATCATAGGAATCCTGTGTTTATACCAGACAGCTTTGTCTAGTTCTTGATATTGCAAGAAGTGATCAAATGATTTAATAGTCAACTTGCCCATCAGAAAGACAAATAACAAATCATGTAAAATTCTTGAAGTGTGATAGATTTATGGTGAGGCCCTTCCACCCAGACCACACAATTTATAGTTATCTGGCACCTGCAGAGTGGCTTTTGGTGCTCCATTCTTACTGAAGATTCAATGATCTTCATAGATGCCAGTGGGAAGAGGCTTCTGCATTAGCGCACAGGAGATTTTTCACCTTATTCCAACATATTTAGAATATTCTGGCTTTTTCCAAGAGCTTCTTGACCTTCCCTCAGCAGCTGTGACAAGCTACAGAAGCTGAGCAGCTATCTTCCTGACACCTGGGCACTGAAAACCCCTACTTGCATGTTACCAGCAAGGAGGTGCTGGCATTTTATTTCTTTGCTTCTCCATCCTTTAAAACAGACTGTTTTTCTATTTTTATCAGTACTTTAAAACAAAAATATGCTAACATTTTTCCTACATGTCCTCCTCCAAGATGTTGTGTGTCTCCTTAACCTACCCTGTCATTCCCAAGGCACCCAGTGAGCAGGGGGATTGGAGCAGGAACCAAATCCAGCTCCACTTGAAGCATGAACAGCATTTGCCTCTATGTAAAGGACGCTAGTTGCAGCAGGGATTGAGTCTGTGATGTCCTCTCCCAGGATGGCAGAGCGCCAAACCCAACGAGACAGCTGTCAAATGGAGGGTGACTGATGTCCTGCTGGTGCTTCGCAGAGGAGAGGGCACTGACATACTGTCAGGAACACAAGGGATGGGATGTTTGCTGGCCCCGGTC
>JAVCKT010035766.1:0-11432 GCA_032273925.1 Rhynchotus rufescens | reverse complement strand
AGATGCTGTATTAAAAAAAAAAAAAAAAAAAAGAAAGAAAGAAAGAAATTGAATGAAATGGAAACCATTTGACTAAAAAACCCACAAGGTACTGTTTCTGATTTCTCAATAAAAGCACAATAATGTTAAGAAAAAAATCTAAGAGGTTGTTTTGGGCTTTGTGTTGCTTTCTCCAACAACACTTTTTATTCTTTTTTTTTTTTAAGATGATGTCTAGTGTTAAAAACACAGCATTCACTGATCCATTTTCAGTGTTTGTAGTGTATGTTGAAAGACTTTTGTGTCACACTTCTCAGTGTCTCTTCTAGAAGTAAATCAGCTGATAATGGCAATAAGTGGGGTCCACTTAAAAAGACTGGATAGGTGCCTCAGTAGACACCTGGGAACAGCTTTGTGGAAGGGACGTAGTGGCAGAATTGGTCAGCCGGTAGGGTTTCTGGCAAGTGAACAGAACATGCTGTACCCCTAAAGCACTTTTAACAGGAAATGTAATCCTGAGACTTCACAGTTAAAAGATGATTTCCTAAGTATCATTTCAGTTGCATTTTTTTCACTCTTGGTTTGGGATTGTGCAATTCACTGACTTCATCACCTCACGTCAGCTGAGGGAAATTATTTTGCCTACCTGTTCCTATTCCTCTCAGCTTCCAGATTCTACATCTCAAGTTTTTCTTCCATCTCTTTTCCATCACAAGAAGGTGAGGCACTTGCTTAGGAGAAGTCATCTGTGTAGAGATGGTATCTCACGTGGAGCAGAGTGGTGCTGTCAGGCTCACTCTTTCACCTCTGCTGTATCCTCAGCTGCCTTTCTCTACCTTCTGCTCACCTGATGACCAGCAATACTGCTTCAGAAACACTGCTTATCGATGGAGCAGCAAAGATTTGACTGCACTTAGGCTGGAGGAGCACTGGAAAGTCTCAGAGAGTTCAGAAGTGCAATTCTGCTACAAAACTATCCTAGCCACGTATTTCCATTCCTTCCCTTTCACCACACGTCCAGCTAAGAATTGCTCCCTTATGATATCTAGGACAAAGACAGAAAGCAGAGGAAAATGGCAGAATACATGAAGGGATCACAAAAACCACTGCATCAGTTTTCCCATGATTTCAGGCAATCATCTGGCAAGTCAACAAGGAGAGGGGTTGCTGTGGATTACAGGAGGAAATAGTGGTTCCCAGGACAATGGGTTCTTTTCCGGAGTCCCGTGGTTTTCTCACTGCAGAGCCACGTATTTGCAAACATCATGCAGCACCTGAGAAATGGAGCTAATTCTTGAAGTCTTTTCACGCAGGTACAGGCACTTAGGATGAGGTTGTAAGTAATGTAATCAGTCTATGAGAGTGGAAACCACTCTCAAGGTAAATGCTCTCATCCTTCAGATCTGCTGCCAAATTTTGTTTGACAATAGGCCTTGACAACATCCTCTGATAGTCTCTCAAGCACAGGCTTATAGAGAACCTTTTAGATTTGCCTGTTCTTCAAGAAAAATAAAGCCTTTTTAGTTCTTTGAAAATATGATTATAATTCACACAAAGGGTCCTATGTATTCCTCTAAAAGTCTCTTTTCAGCTGTATACTTTTCTGTCCATTATAAAAGCACTCAGATATTCAAAGACACCAAAATCAAAGACTAGTTACTGTCCAACTAACCCCACTAGCAGGTGTCTGTAGATAGCTAGTGAAGATGCTTTGTAGGTATGATGTTAATGCTCTTTCAGGTATGATCTAATAAAAAGTAAAAAAAAAGAAAAAACTTTCTTTTTATTACTATTTCCCAAGGTGTTCAAATCCTTGCTTCTCTACCATTTAAATTGTGCATGATTTTTTAGAGGTTACTGGGTAAAAAAACTAGTAAAAAAGGATTTCAATTCCAGATCTATAAATATGAATTTTCATATTTCACATGATTTTTCCTGTTCTCTGTTTCTCTGAAACTGATATTTGAGGAGTTTCAGCAACATTAGGCACTGTAAAGAAAAGACCAGTTCTTTTTGCACGAGTATTGCCTGGATGCCATCCTTAATGCCATCTTGGCCATCCCCCTTATGACAGAGGGACCATTGTTTTGCATGGAGGAAAATTGCCCAAATTCAGACTGAAGTCCTCCATAACATACTCCGTAAAATTCATCACAGGCTCTGCCATGTGTCACCATACAGGATGAGGGCTAGGGCCAAAACTTCAAGTCACAATGGAAAACTTGCAAACAAAAGTGTCCTTATCCAAATGCCTGTCACATCCCATCCTTCTCTCTGGGAGAAAGGCTGGTGGCACGTGGAGATTGTTCATTTGGCTCTTCTTGTGCAAACACATTAAGATACACTCTGGAATTACATGCCTTTATACTAATGCTCTTAATTTCTGTCTGCTCAGCAGAGAGGAAACACTCAAACTCGGCTGCCAAATAAACACCACTCTCCAAAGCTTCTATAAACACAAATTAGGGATTTTCTTTGGATACTTATTTTAGTCAATCGGGATGGCTTTCCACCAGGATAATAAAAGGAGCAGGCTGACAGCATTTAACACACACACACACACACACACAATTTCATCTGAAAGTACCAAAGTGAACAAGAAGGAGAAACACAGGGAAATATCTTGCAATATTAACAACTATATGTGTCATCTGTCTTGATACTTAAGAAAGTACTGGTTGTAAAGCCATATTTTGAGCTGAACTGAGTTGTGCATAAATACAAGGAAATTCAGTCACTTCTTTATGAATAATGATTATGCTTATTCAAAAAAAAAAAAAAAGTATTTAATAGTTCCAGGTGAGAGGAGTCTTTTTCCTAAGATTTACAAGTGAATTAATTGTCATTCCTAAACTGATCAATTAAAAAGTTAAGTCATTAAAAACAATTAGCACTTTTTTCCAGACAAATATGATTCTGTGATTCCATGGTCAGACTGTCTCTAGCAATAATTAAAACATAGCTGTAACTTTTTAGCCAGTAAAAAGTCCTGCAAATACAATAACTACACCTGGTAGCTTGTTATTCCATTGGGGTAGAGAGGAGATTGGAGATCCTGCTTCTTTTCCCAAAAGGAAGCTCAAGTTTATATCCAATCAGGTAAAAATTACCTTGCAGCATGGGATGGTTCGTAAAAGACACAAAGACCTTTCCCCCTCGAAAGGCTGGTTTCATCTCGTGTTCTCACTGGGGAGACGCTAATGGCAGTAAGAGCCTCTATTAACCTCTTTCAAGAGACTCCCCAAATTTTATGTTTCACCTTTGTGAAATGGCAATGACAACACAATATTGCTGCCTTCCACCCTCTCTCTTACCCATTAATGAAATGTTTTTCAAGGCCAAAACATCAGTGGGGAATCTACTGCTTTCTGTGGCTTTGAAAATTTCCTCTCTAAACTGCAAATTATTTTGGGGAAGAGTTATGTTTTATCTAGTGACAGTTAAGAGCGTCAGGGCCTCTTGTCACTAATGGAACATAAATAATTAAGCAGATAATATTGTTGCAAACTCCATCTGCACTGGAAAACTCTTCTACACAGGCTAAAAGGGATGCCGGGCAAACCCCATCGCACGAAGGGTCTGCACTATGGCTGT
The DNA here is from genome assembly GCA_032273925.1 of Rhynchotus rufescens. Lineage (NCBI taxonomy): Eukaryota > Metazoa > Chordata > Aves > Tinamiformes > Tinamidae > Rhynchotus > Rhynchotus rufescens. Next base: position 7,859 of record JAVCKT010035766.1, on the reverse strand, counting down.
GCTCAAGCCATCAGTATTGCACAGTATTGCCAGTCTCCTACCTCTCTGAGCTCTGCAGTAGGGGAGGAAGAAGGATCCTGGTTCTTGTATTTCTTCTGGATCTCTTAGGCAAATGCTTTCTGCCAAAAAAGAGGCAGGAATGCATACACAAGGCCATAGAAAGAAGGGAAGAAATCACAGGTGTATGCTATTAACATGTCTTACAGCTGCAGGGGAACATAGAGGAGGAGGAGGCTGTTCTGAATCTCACACTCCCTGGGCTGTACGAGGCAGCTGGGGCAATCTAGGGAGAGCTTAGTGGTTATTTGTGGTGAAATGTCTGGTATAAATATTCCACATGATGCAAAGCTGCTACCTCCCTGCAGTCTTAAGTTCATCTGCTCACCTGGGATGACGTTAGGCAGGAATCACTTAAAAAGTGCAGTCCATGTAACTGCTATGGATGCTAATGAGGACTTGCAGCTTCATCCAAATGCCAAGAGCAGGATATGCAGAGAGCTGCCCAAGCACCAGGGAGAGTCCAGAACTCATGGAGTATGGGAAGAGATGGAGACATCCCATGTCCCAGGCCCTTCTGCTATGGAGACAGGATTTCAGCGCCTCACTCTGCTAGAGTGACAGGCTGTGGATGTTCCTGTCATGCAGTCAGGGTTAACAACCAGAAGGTTTCTCCCTTAGAGCACTCAGCAACACTACATACAAATGTGCCCCATGCATTATTAATCCTTCTGCAGCAACCAGCAAGCGACAAGACAGCTGTCAGTCCAATTTGCATTTCAGAGCTCTTCCCTCCAGCTACTTCTTGGGGCACAATATAAAACTGACATAGTCCATGGATGCAGTGGCCCACACTTTGGGGCTGGTGAGCAATTATTTGCAAGGGTAGTTGCAGCCCCAAAAATATCACCAGAATCAGCTTTGCCTAAGGAAAACTGGAGGATGATTTTGTTATGAAAAGTGAGGGTTGTTTTTCCTCTCAGCTAGGTTGTACCAAAGGCAGGTGATGGTGACTCCCACCAACTTTGCTACAGTCCTTCTCTTGCCCTTCTGTTTTTCAGGACTTTTCCATAAAAGATTACAGAAACCAAAAAAACTCTGGGATTGTAGTTTCCCCTCTGTTTCTGCAGTGAGGTAGCTACAGCTCCTCTCAGGTCAGTCTCATGATTTTGGTTGTGAATCTTTCCATATAACCCTAATACAAGGGATAACGTAAGCAATACCCCAGCTATGGCTCATGGTAGTTTGGTCCGCAGTAGCTGGATCTGCTTTGGTCCCAGAGGAGCTGAGGAAACCCAAGAAAACATCTGGCCTCTACCCTGCTTCCTCTATTACATCTTGGTGGGAGGGTTATTATACAGACTCAGCACAGCCCTGTTCTCTAAGTACTTAAGGTTGGGATTAGAGATCTGACTAGAATCATGATACTTTCTGCTTACAAAAACTCACAAAATGTCTGCAGAAAGCAGAGTAGAAAGTAGCACAGCCTTTAGACTACACTGACAACTTATTCCAGCAGCAGAGCAGCCCTTGAGATAGACAGCTGCTCCCCTGACAGGCTGGTTGGTCTCCTAAGAGTCTCTGAAGCTTCTAGAACTCAGTTTATTTCCCCTGTATTGAGTTGGGCTAATGTACTGTGTCATTCAGAGCTCTCAAACAATGAGTTTTTTTAATGTAGAGAAGGCCTGATTACGAGTCATTTACTACAATGACATGGGATTACAATGTGAGACTCCTATCATCCATTTAGAGTATCACCTCATGCTTACGGACATATAGCACCTAACTCTTGGGTGCCTATAGGCTGTAACACAATGCAAATAATCAGGAAGTCATCTTAAAATTCTCACACTGAAAAACACACAATAATATAACTTTCCACTAGGCCTTGTTTATAGCACAGTGTTTAGCAATAGATAACCGTATTCTTCAGAAGGAAATAAGGAAAAAGAAAAAGCAGAAGTTAAAACTGTGGGTGAAACATCTCAGACTTATGACTTGATACATGATAGCACTTTGATCTTATCAATCAGAAAACAATTTGATTCCAGCCTTTTCTTCTGAGTATTAGGGCCAGAATCATACCAACATTCAAATCTAAACAGATCTATTCTAGGCTCAAATATTATTTATTCACAAGCTTTATTATTCTGTTTCATGGGGAAATACAAGGACAGCATCTCATTAATGCAAGGAACAGAAAGTTTTCTTTTTTAACACTATGAACACAGTAGCTCTGCAACCAGGGCAATGTTCAAAACACTGAATGTACCTGCAGATACTAATGTGGCAAGGGAACATGCCACGCACTCAGTGAGAGATGACAGCACACAGATAAAATACTAATCCCTTGTTATCAACTCTAGGTACCAGACTTGATGCAATCATCAGAAATTCTCAGTAGCAGTTGGCAGTACCAACACAAGGTTCATTTAGGGTCACTAGAAATTCCTGCTTCATTTGCTTAAGCATTTAAGCAAGTGTTTTGAGACTTTCCAGCAAAAGTTTAAGTAATTAGACTTAGTCACAAAATAACAGTGCACGATTGTTTGAAAATTAGAGACTCTGAGGTATTTAGACACTAAAATCTATGGATTTTCAGGAAAAAAAAGAGTATCCAGCATCTTTGTCTAAATGTCTTGCTAGATGCAGAAATGCATGTCTCTCTGAAGCCTTATGTCTCTGCTCTGGGAGTTAAAATGATGTGTAGAATCAACAAGTCAGGAAAATACTTTATTTGAATATTTAATCAATATTATCTCCCTATTAATTCTGACAAAGGATAACAAAATTTTATATTCCCTTAAGGTATGATAATACACTTAGAGAAAATTCAAGCTAGATATAATAGACATTTGTTATATTCTTTGCATTAATACCTCCGTATTCAACCACTAGCAGTGGTTGAATAACTCTGCTGTTACACAAACCAGAAAACAACTACCAATAACAGAAAGGTGGCTTGTGGAAAAACACAAGCTTAAGACAATGATTTGAAAATGCTTTAGATACTTGCCAAAAGCATATTTCCTGTTTCTCACCAGAGGAGATGCCTTTCCATTCAGCTGCAGGAGCAGATAACATCTATATCTCCAAGAGTTACTTACACTGTGGTCCATCAAGGTCACCACACTGATGGTTCATTGAACCTGAGTGGTAGATTAAGAAATTCTGGAATGTTCACTTTCAAGATTTAAAGCTAGTAGTAGTAATTACACTGGGATTTATCCAAGATGGGGAAGTTACACTCTCCTCCAATAAGAAACTATCCCATTTCTGGACTTTACATGCAATTATGTGTTTTCAGTACAGCATAAACCCTAGGTTCAATAGGTAGATCTTTACCTATTTATGTGCACATGTAAATTCTCATGGCAGAGATATAAAAAGGTTGGAGGATGAAATCAGGACTCAGTTTACAAGAGGCAGAATGATGTGCTAGTTACATCCTGGCTTGAAAAGTAGAAAAGCTAGATTTTTTTTCCAGCAACATGTACCTATTTGGCACTTGACGAACTGACTGGACTTTCTTAGGCTTCATTTTCTTCACATGCAAAACTTGGTTAATCAGTAAAAAGAATAATTCAAACCTTTCTTCATCAATGTTGGTAAGATGGTTTGAAGGCTTCCTACTCAAAAAAGACATCTTTTAAAAGGAATCATTAATGGTGTGTGTGAAAGTGTAACCATGTGTGTAACCAGTGTAACCAGAAGGGTAACCATGTGTAGGGAACGGGTACTGGATGTGCCAAGAGCTGCTCATGTTGGCCTCTTCAGACACCCTAAAGCCAGTATTTCACTTCTGCATATCAGTGCCATCACTGCAAGCGCTGTACTTTCCCAGAACCACATCTCACCACCCTTTCCGCTCCCATGCTAACGAATATCCCTTTCTCTTTGAGGGTGTTCTCTTCCGACCATTTTAATGTCTTTGGTGATCCCAGCCAGGGACATAGAACTAAAATGAGGAACAAAAGCATGAGCCTTCATTTAGAGACATAATCTGTTTAATAAATATGACTGTAAAAGCAATAAACAATAGCAATTATACATTACACTACATTGTCTTTAACGAAGGGGAAAATAAGATGAAAAAGTACATCAAAAAAAGTAATTTTAAAATTAGAAATAGTTCCAACACTATAAGAAAACTTTTTGATTGACTTACTATAAAAATAAGTTGGCTAATGTTGGACTTCTGTGGGGAGTATTATACAGTTGCTGCCAGAACCTTCCCATCTTTCATAAAGCTGTAGTTGCAAACACAATAGCAAAGCCATACAAATTGCTACATTTCTACCTGCCTCCAGAGAACCTACAGAAAGGGAGAGGACTGTTGTGTGGCTGTCCGTTCAACCACGGCCTAACGTCCTTGCATTCAGTACCACTCCTTTTTCTCCACCACCAGGGAGGCTGATCAGGCTCCATCTCCAATTTATGAGAGAGAAATACAAAGCTGTCTCTTCTCCTTTGGGATTTCAGGCCATTCCACCAATGCTGCTGTATGCTGCCTATGACTTAGGCTACTACATGCAAAAACTTTCCAACAAAATACCTGTGCATGGAGAATCAGAGAGCCTTCCTGAGCATGCTACGCTCATCAGGAACCAGCCTCTGTTCACCTGTGCTCAGCGCACTTAAATGAATGTATTTAGGTTACTGTTTTTATCTCTTTGCACGTCAGACCCAAATCTGCATGCTCGGTCTACACAAGTTAGGTTGGACCTCAAGAACTGTGAAAGACCTGGTGTTTGGATTCAGCCAACATCCTGAGCTCCACAAGGATGTGCACAAGCTGTGCTGAGGATGCCTCCTGCCCCACACCACCTATGTGCACATGCAGTGTAAAACACAAGTGTACCTTAGTGATAAGAAACAAAACCTCGTACAGGACAGTCCTGTGGTGGGGGGGCTGGCATGCACATGGGCAGGCTCAACCCAAGCCCTGCTTTATTCTCCCTTCCTCTATCCAGAACGGTGGCAGTTGCATGTCTGTGACCAAGGAGGTTTGCCAAGAGAAACCACATGTAAATTTTTCCTTGCTCCCTATTCCATGGCCTAGATGTCTTCCAAAAAGGACAGGCCTTGGGGAGACTCCCAAAGGGCAGAGATGTCCGAGGATTTCCCCAGACAGATCCAAACATCACTAAAAGCCGCTGAGGATGTTATTAGGGCTCAAAGTCAAATTCAAGGTGTAATGCTGGTATGAAGTGCAGTGTAAGTTCATGCTGGCAATAACCTCAGGGTGCAGCACTCACACAGCACCCATCCCGCAGTGCACACTACTTTGTCGGGCCCAAGGCCGGGGGCAGAAGGCCTCACCTGAGCAGTGCTACCACACGGTACCTGGGTGGGAGCCAGGAGGCTGATTAGGGGGCCCGATGTCCCGTGGGCCCCCTTGGCCTCTGTGCGGCCTGAAGGTGGCAGCTGCAGCTTCAGGAAGGAAGGGCAGAGTCCAATCAAATACATAAACCAAACTGACCCAAGGATATTTTCAGTGCCTTTAAACTCCACTGTGATTTCTTGTGAAAGTCCGCTGGGGCGGCTAGCCCTCCCGCAGCCCAAAGTGCTAAAAGAGCAGTTAAATCTATAGCCAAGAACCCTTAACACTCCCTCCCAACTGCCCTGACCCTCCCCAAAATCCCAGTCTACCCTTCCCTGTAAAGAAGAGACCCCCATGCATATTCTTGGCCTATATCAATTATGAATTTCCTACAAATTAGAGACAGATAAGAAAAAAGAGAAGTGGACAGGTGCGGGCAAGAACCATAGGGGTGAATAGTGGTATCGTTTCCCCCCTCCCAATCCCCACTAAAACTGAACACCTGTACAATGCAGTTCCACTATGGTCTGGGATAATGTCCACATGCACAGGCTTAAAGCTAAAAACCCTTTGTCATCTGAAGAATTAAAAAGTCTGAATGCAGTGAGCTCTCTTTTTTTTTCTTTTTTTTTTTTTTTTTAGATATACATATATACCGGTGTCCTCAAATCAACCATTTACATAGGTAGGGATTTATTTTGTGCTCTGGGGCTCAGCAGCTGTGGAAATACTTCCTGTGGAGAAACAAAAAATAAGAGTCAGTAAATAGCAAATGTGTTTAGCCAGAGAAGGAGCCGCTTGGAGGTATCACCCTGCTGGCCTTTGGGATTCAACTGTTCCAAACTGACACGTTCTTCCCAGAAATGTTTTCTTGATATTCAAAACACAGAAGGTGATGTCCTGTTCTTTTGCTAACAAAGCTGATTCAGCGGTGTTGAACAGCCCGGGGAGAGGCCAGAGCAGGGGGGTGGAGGGGCTGAGCTTCTCAGAGGAAAAGTGCTACTCATTTGCAATGATAAAGTACCAGAGATTTCACAAATCACCTTAAGCTTTGTCTTTGCAAAAGAAGAGCCTGAACTGTTCACCTCTAGAATACTGAAATTGTGTTTTGTGCTGCCAGGGTTTGGAGAGAAAACAAAATCATCCAGCAACCTTCATTTAGATTGCAAGGGTCCCTGAATGTTAGTCAAAGGGGTGAGAAACTTGGCTTTTGAACAAGCACACAAAAGAGAAACACCCAATTACAGTCTTTGTTTTTCCTCAGGAAACAAAATTCATTTAAAAAAAAAAAAAAGAGATTGCCGTTTTCCAGAAACAGATGAAGTAGTTACACAGAAGCTTGAGCAGCCCCAACATTTTCTGATCTCCTCAGACCTACATTCAGATCTTTTCATTTTGTCAATTCAGTTTCCTCATTTTTCTTACTGCCAGGGTGGGGCAACACTGAGGGAATTTGTTGAACCGATTCCTCATTATAGTGAATTGAGTCTACCTACACATTCACCTTTCAAGCTTGCTGATGCACTTACAAAGGATAATATTAGACTAAGGATAATATTAAAAATCCATTTCTGGTTCAATACAGTGTCCTACTGGACCAGGTAGAGCTGAAAAGCCCACAAAATGATGGCTACTGTATAAAGTCAGAACAGCTGCACCAAACAAATTTCATATAGTTCAGCCTCTCCACAAAAATAGACCATTGACATCTAGAGGTTTCAAGGGGTCTAACTAGTTCCCAGCACTAGTAAGAGCTGTTCTGAAGTCACCCTGAGTGGGGGTCACAGGTTAACTGCCTCAATCTCTGTGGCCAGTTACAACAAGCAGTTCCCTGCCATCTCCACCTTTGGGACAATGTGAACCATGATCATTCCATTCCTTAGGAAGCTCAAAGACCATCTAATTCTAGAGAAGTGTCTTTTTAAGGCCTGAAATTGGGTGTTTCTCCCTCAGTATCTTACATCAATTTTGCCTTGGAGACTTCCGAGGAATTTAAAAAAAAAAAAAAAAGAAAAAGGAAAAAAGGTTAAAGTTTAAAATTTAGGACCCACCGCTCCGGGTCTTTGCTTGAAACCTCTTGGTGATCCACAAGCCTTTTGGAAGTCCTCTGTCCAGACTACCTTGGTTGCATTTCCTTTCCTTGGGCTCTGGACTGTGGCCTGGGGTTGCTCTGTATGGGGAACACCACATCGGAAGGTTGGTCCCCTCACTCCATCCTATGTTTTGCTAAGCAGGGTTGTGCAACCCTGTATACTGATAAATAGTTGCTAAAAACCTTTCAATAGATACCTGGTCTCTCCTTATTGAACCCGTGAGGGGAGAGCAGCACAGATGGCAGTGGGGAGATGGTTTCCAACTCACATATCAGTTTCATCAAGAGACTTTTTTTTCCCCCAGGTTGTTTTGCAGGCCCCTACCTTAACATATCACATTCCTCTTTTAATCATCCTTCCCCTTATTCCCTCTCTGCAGTAGCTACTACACCAAGCCTGCTTCAGGAAGGAGTCTCTTGCAATTTAGGGATATCCTCATGTAAGAT
>JAVCKT010035763.1:0-16486 GCA_032273925.1 Rhynchotus rufescens | reverse complement strand
CCCGCGCGGACGGGACGGGACGGAGCCGGAGCCGGAGCCGCCGCCGGAGCCGGGTGCTGCCACGCTCTTTATTGCGGCCCGGTCAGGGCCAGTCCCGCGGCCCGGGGGCGGCCGCCTCCCTGCTCAGCAGCCGCACGAGCTTGGCCTTGAGGTTGCTCTGTGGCTTGGGCCCTGGGCGCGCAGGAGGCTCCTCGGGGGCGCAGTGCCCCGCCGGGCCCCAGCGCTGCTCCGCGGGGCCGGGGGGCTGCGGCTCAGCCCACGCCGGGGCCGCGGCTGCCGCTGCCTGGTTGTCATAGATAGTGCCGGGCTCGGTGCTGTGGCCCTCGGGGGCTTGCCGGCAGCCCAGCTCCCACTGCCCTGCCTCCTGCTCCTCCTCTTCCTCCTCCTCCTCCTCCTCCTCGGCCGGGCGGCCCGGCTCTGCCGCGAAGATGTTCTCGTACAGGTGCTCGGCTGCCGGCTTCCCAGGGGGCCAGGGCTGCCCCGGGCCCGGCGGCCCCGGCCCGAAGAGGGGCTGCTGGCCCCGGGCGATGGAGGCGTAGATGATGGGGCCAGCGCTGCCGGGGTCTGCGGGCGGAAAGCGGACGAGGCCGGAGGGCGGCTGGGAGCCAGGGTGCCCCCTCCCTCCCGCTGACAGTTCCTGGGGGACGGGGCCCCCGGGCTGGGCCTCGGTGCCCGGCGCAGGGAGCTGGTTCTCCGCGGCGTCCTTGCCCTGCTGCTGCTGGCAGGCGATGGCAGCGGCCACGGCGCGGCAGAGCTCCGGGGCCCGCGGGGTGCTGAAGCTGAAGGTGCCCTCGCCCGAGTCGCTGCGGCGGCCGGCCTCGAAGGAGAAGACTGTCTGCGGGGCCAGAGGGCAGGGTGAGGGGCCGGTGTCCCCCTCGCCTACCCTGGAGGAGCCAGGGAGCGGGGCAGCACCTACCTGGTCCTGGCCGAACTTGCGGAGGAAGGGGTAGGGCCAGGTGAGCAGGGGCTGGCGGGACTGCGGGTCCTTCAGCGTCAGGCTCTGGGGCAGGGCTGCGAGCACGTAGTGCCCGTGCAGACCGCAGCGGGCGGCCGCCTCCGTCCGGAGCGCCAGCACCAGGAACTCAGTCACTGCGGGAGTGGAAGAGCCTTAGGGTGAGCCTGGCTGTGCCGAGGCGCTGCCCACCCCACACGTCCCCACGGCACGTACGGTCCTGCCACGAGGAGTAGAGGGAGTTCTCCTCCATGTGCACGCTGGGGCTGGGCTGTGTCCTGGTGCCACTCTGCGGAGCCTCCTTTATGCCCTGAAACAGCGGCATGTGAGCGTGGCCGCCGGGCACCCTCATCCCAGGGCTCAGCCTCCGGGTGCTCCAAGCACAGCCCAGGGCACACAGAGATGGGGCAGCACGAGCAGGGCAGCAGCATCTCTCCCTGCTGTGCACGTGCACTGGAAACTCTCCCAACAGAGGCCTCCCTTCCAAAGGACCCCAAATTTGCCCACCTATAGGGACTCGTCCCTTCCCCTCCTGCATCCCCCAGACCTGGTAACACCCTCCATCCCAAGGTGATGGCCAGAAACTGGGAAAGGGAGTCCCCTCGCTATGCTTGAACCACGAGCAGAACAGGGAGGCGCCTGGCCACGCAGCCAGGGAGGGTCCCGCGGTACCTGGAAAGCCAGCTGGCAGAGCTGCGAGATCCACTCGTCCCGCTGCTCGGCCGCCAGCACGTAGCTCTTCTCCGTGGTGGTGAGGTAAAAGGCCGCGGTGTCTTTGGGGCAGCTCTCGGTGCCGAGGGGCCCCACGGAGACGCAGTCGGAGAGGCGGATCACGCGGCGGGCGCACCGGCGCAGGGAGGACTTCTCCAGCATCGTGCCGTCGTCCCGCACATCAAACTTCTCCATCCGCGCCACGCCAGACGGGCTGGCGGCAAAGAGCTGCGCTCGCATCCTCCTCCAGGACCTCTGGCGTTTGGGAAGGGCAGAGATGCCGGGGAAAGAAGGGTCAGCAGAGAGCTGCTTGCTGCATCTTTGCCAGTGCCCCCTTCCTTTCCACCACAGGGTAAGGGCTCCAGCTTGTGCTTCGTGGGACAGGGCTCCCTGGGCATGGACACTGCCCTTCCTGCATCCTTGGTGAGGCGAGGGAGACCGCGGGACTTGGGAAGGACACAGCAAGCAGGGGCCATTGCGGGGCCCGGAGCAGCTGCAGGCCGGGCCAGCGCCGAGCCAGGGCTTGGGGCCACGTGGTGCTGCCAGGAGCTGCGCTTTGCTCGCGCCCGGCTGCAAGGGAAGCCGCAGCTGAGCCGCTCCGCGGGACGGAGCCTCATGCAAATCAAAGCCATTTTGAGCTGCTGGGCTCCTGCAGGCAGCCTGCATTGCTGGCCTGTGCAGCCAGCGCCTGCAGCGAGCAGCTCGCTTCCTCCCGGGGGACGCGCTGTGGTCCCCGGCACCTTCCCTGCATGTCATGGGATAGAGGGGGCGCCTCCCCCCCTGCACTTCAAGAGCACAATGGGGCCTCCACCCCTGCGAAACCACACGCAGCTGAGCCGGGCACCCAAAATACCCGTGTGCTGTTTGGCGGGGATGCAGCGCCCGCTCCCTGCGGGGTCTGCCCGCTCAGCCCCCAGGTACCGAAGGCACCGTCAGGGCCCAGCACAGCCCCAAGCACAGGCAGGGGCAGCGAGGTGGTGACGGCCCCGCAAGCACCATCCCACGGCTCACGGGGCTGGCTCGGCCCACGGGGTACCAGAACGTGCCCGGATGGCTCCAACACTGAGTATCCGTCCCCAAGACCCCGCGCCGGACACGCACAGCCCTGTGCCAGCGTCCCACACGCCTGTCCCGCTCCCGCGGTCTTGGCATGTCCTGCACGTGCTGCCAGCACTGCCACTTGCTGCTGCCCCGCGCACACACACGCACCGCAGCTCTGCCTCGTTAGCACGTTTATTGTTCCAAGTGAGAAGACAGAGTCTGTACACGGGGGTCGTGGGTGCTGGGGCCCGTTCGGGTGAGCCCCTGAGCCACAGGCAGAGCCTCCTTGCCCCGTTACTGCTACAGAGTCCAGGGCCCTCTGCCCCACGCAAGGGCCCGGGCTCCATCTCTGCCCAGGCTGTGCAGGGCTCAGGCCGCCCCTGCAGGCAGGGTCCCCCTCCTCAGGGCCTATTACAGAGGCAGTGAAGGGCAGGACAGCGCTACACATCCCGCCCCAAATCCCCCTCTCCCTTTTACCTTTCCAAACTTGCTGTGCTGCACGTAGAGGATCCCATCCTTCACCGGCCTCTCCATGAGCACAGCACTGCCCCGGCAGTCGGTGCCGGGACCAGGGGCTCAGACCATCATCGGCAGAGAAATGTGACTGCTGCACATGAAGCAACTGCATGGGGCAGACTTCCTTTTCTGAGCAACTTCCCCTTTTTGGTGAGTGGGATGAGGGGCAGGCTGGGTCACCAGAGCTGTCCATCCTCCCTCCCCTGTGCACGAGGGCACTGGGGCAGAACAGTGTGCAGCAAGAGCACAGGAAGCTCAAGGGACCGCCTGACTCGAGCACAACGTGCTCTGCCCAGCCCTGCCTGCACCAGGGCACAGTTTGGGGGCACCCCACTGTCCTGGCCAAAGAGCAGCAGGAAGGAGCAAGCATCAGCACAACACGAGCTGGGGAGAACACTCCTGGGGAAGCCAGAGCCTTTGCAGGAGAGCAGGGTAAGACCCCAGCCACGTGGAGAAGCTGCACAGAGCGAGCGGGCAGCTGGGCACAGGCACTGCTACCTGCTTGCCCAACGCTCCGTGCCACTGACGTAGGGGCTGTTGCAGCACAGCTCCTTGCATTTCCTCCTGCGAGAGCAGGAGCTTCCTCAGGCTGTGCTGGCAACAGTCCTACAGGGCCAAACACTTGGAAAAGGGGTCACAGCAGTGCAGGTCACTGCGCTAGCTGCAGCGCAGGGCTTTGGGAAGCGAGGGCGGTTTGCACAAAGGCAGCCAAAGAGCAGCTCTCTCTCGCAGCCCGCGTGGAGGCAGCACTGGGCAGCATCGTGCCCAGGCTAGAAGTCCATGGAGCTGTGGGCCAGGTAGTCCTTGCGGCCGATGTTGCTGACTTGCTTGGTCTGCATGGCCTCCAGCTTGGGGCAGTCGGTGATGCGATGGCCCAGGCCGCCGCAGAAGGCGCAGCCCCGCTCGCCTGCAACGGGAGCAGCGACCTCAGGCCGAGACACGCGGCGCCGCGGCGCAGGGCGGCCCCCCACCCAGGAGCAGAGCGGCTACGTCTCCAGCTCCCACCAGTCAGCAGCACTGGGACATTCACACAGCCAGGCAACAACAGCCCCAAGGGAACCTAGAGGACAGTGAGGCTGGAATTGCCCTGGGAACCCGGAGAAATGGGAGCTATTTCCCATTTCTCAGAGAATGGGAGAAATGGGAATAGGGGTTCTCTATTCACACTAACACCACTCCAAAACCCTGCCAGAGTTCCCTGCCCTGTGGGGATTCTCACCTCCGATGTCCAGCATGGTCTCATCCCCACAGTGCAGCACCTGGAGCACAGGAGGCACCTTCTGCTTCGCCTCCAGGAGCAGGGCCTTCAGATCCATGAGCACTGACTCATCTAGGGGCAGAGACACAGGTCAGACACAGCCCAAGCAGGGGCCCAACACGTCCCTGAGGGACGGAACAGCCAGCCAGAGGCACAGGAGCTCCATCTCCTGTGACCATCTCCCCTCCATACGCCCTAGGGACTTGGCCCTGCTTGCTTGGGAACCAGCATTGCCGAGGCGGTGGTCACCATGAAGTAAATGACATTGTCCCATCACCTCAGAGAGGTGCAGCCCTCCCACTAGCCCTGCAGGCAGCCCCCAGGCCAGCCCCACGCCGTCGCTCACCGCAGGCTTTGTTGATGAAGGTGGTAGCAATGCCAGTGTTGCCTGAACGGCCCGTGCGCCCAATGCGGTGAACTGCAGAGAAACAGGGAGGTTCAGGCGGGGTGACTGCAGCGCAGGCACTGCAGCTGCTGCTGCGAGGACCGGCGCACAGCCCTGCACCCCCAGCCGTGCTCCCACATTCCCCCTTCCCACATTCCCCGCTCCCTACCATAGTTCTCAATCTCTTCTGGCATGTCATAGTTGATGACATGCTGGATAGCGGGGAAGTCCAGGCCCTTGGAAGCTACGTCAGTGGCAACCAGGACATCCTTCTTCCCCTCCCGGAAGGCCTCGATGGCTTTCGTCCGCTCCTCCTGATCTGTGGGAGATCAGCACAGAAAATAACAAGGGCAGAGCTCCCAGTCCTATTGCTTTAGAGCCGAGCCCAGCTCACAGCCCAAGCTCCCTCACTTGGACAGACTCTGCACATCCTGCCTGGGCAGGCCCAGCCCACACGCACCTTTCCCTCCATGGATGGCCACAGCTTCCACCCCCTTGAGCAGCAGGTATTCATGGATCGCATCGACATCCGCTTTCTTCTCCGCAAAGATCAGCACCTGCCACGGCACAGGCATCACGGAAGAGAAAGGCCCTTCTGCCTCTGGCATTGCCAGGAAGCAGCAGCCTCCAGAGAAACCTCCTCCCTCTCGCTGAACAGAGAGGACAACCCTGGGCCTGGGACGGAACACAGAGTAGGGGAAACCTGAACCCCGACACGTGGCACTGCCTTGAATTTTGTCCTGCAGCACCAACCCCTTGGCCAGCTGAGGGTCACGCAGTGAACGTCCAGCTGCAGCCACGTGGCTGCACTGAGGGGCACAGCCCTGGCCGTGCTGCCGGGGCGGCAGGAGCACCTACTCACCGGCGGCGGCGTCTTCTGCAGGCACTCGAGCAGGTACACCATCTTGGCCTCCTCCTTCACGTACTCCACTTCCTAGGAACAAGCACGGGGACAGGTCAGGTGGATGACGCAACAGAGGGACTACTAAGGAACTACTATTGGTAGGAAGTCTGGGTGTCTGACAAGTGTCCTGTGAACTGCGCTGGCCTCCATGGGCAGAGGGGAGCCCACAGCTGCCTCACCTGCACAACGTCCAGGCTGGCGGCGCCCGCTCGCCCAACGTTGATAGTGATGGGCTTCACCAGGGCGCTCTTGGCAAAGTTCTGGATCTTCTTGGGCATCGTGGCACTGAAGAGAAGCGTCTGCCGCTGGCCCTGCGCAGGGAACACAGCGAGAGTCAGCGCTCAGCACGGGCGGGCAGGCACAGGGACTGAGCCCGGCGCGAGACGCGCGCATCGTGCCAGCTCAGGACCTTGAAGTAGGAGAAGATGGTGCGGATGTCTCCCTCGAAGCCCATGTCAATCATCCTGTCAGCCTCATCCAAGGCCAAGTACCGGCAGATGTCCAAGCTCACCATCTTCTTCTGCAGCAAGTCCATGAGGCGGCCAGGGGTTGCCACCATCATGTGTACGCCACTGCGGGGCAAGAGAAGGCCACAAATGTTCAGGTTCTGCCCCTCGCACCAACAGGCAATGAAAGGCTGAAGGTGCAACCAGTTCACCACCCACATGCCCTGCCCCTGAGCTCAGGCCGTGGGCTGGCACGGCACTAACACACACACAGGCCCTTGCCTCTCCCACCGGAGCAGCCTGGATGCCGCTTCTCAGATCCCAGCCCAGCTCCAGCCGCCTCGCTAAGCCTTACTGCTTGATGGTCTCCATCTGCTCCTTGACAGACATGCCGCCGATGCAGAGGGCGCAGCGCAGCGGGGGCAGCCCGTCCTCCTGCAGCAGGCGGCAGTAGTACTCGATGATGCCGTGGGTCTGCCGGGCCAGCTCCCGCTGCAGACACAAAGCCCTCAGTGCCCCGCTCCGCGTAGCCCCTCGCGGCCGTGCTGCCCGTTCCCCGTGAGCCTGGGGACCTTCCCCGCAGCCCTGCGGGCAGGCGCCGCAACACACTCACAGAGGGACAGATGATGAGGCCGTAGGGGCCCTCTCGCTTGGAAAACGGCAGCCTCTTCTCCTGCTCCAGGCAGAACATGATAACGGGGAGGGTGAATACCAAGGTCTTCCCAGAGCCAGTGAAGGCAATGCCGATCATATCCCTTCCCGAGAGGCTGCGGGAGACACAGTGCTGAGTGTGAGCGGGACAGGCTGTGCATGGGGTGAAGGTCCTTTCACCCATCAGCAGGAAGAGCACCCAGTGGATATCAGCAGGGAGCAGAACACCCGCCACATCACAACAGCACTCACATGGTGGGGATGCCTTGGATTTGGATGGGCGTCGGCTGCTGGATTCCTTTTTTCTTCAGGCCCCTCAGGATGGCTGTGAGAAACAAGAGGCATCCACATTCAGAAACGGAGTTTTCCCCTGCTTTTCTTGCAGCTCTTTCTTCAGAAGCAGTTCTTTCACCACGGACAAACACCCTCCCACAGCTAGACACGGCTGCTGCCTTGAATTCCAACTGGAATCTCACGGCTGCAGTATTAAAGACCTGCCAACTCTGCATCCGAGGCAAGTGCTCCTGAGAGCATCGTTCCCTGCCAGCCCCGCTCCCGCCTCCAGCCCACCTGCCGGGAACTTCATCTCCTTGAAGCTCTTGATGGGAGGCGGGATGCCCTCACCCTCCACCAGGATGTGGTACTTCTTGCGCACGCGGTCGTGCCGGGCCTCCGACATTCCCAGGATGTACCGGGGCGCTCGCCAGCTGCGGAGGCAACGGGGAGAGGTCACGGTGCAGGGCGAGCCCGGCGCTGCACGGCCACGGCCCTGCCAGGGCCCCGGCTGCTCTGACCCACCGCTACGGAAAGCATGGAACCTCGCAGGGCTCCATGGGGAGAGCACGTGGGAAAATCCAAACTTGTCCCATGAACTGAACACTTCTCCAGAGAGCAAGTAAGAAACCGCAAGCCCGCAAGTGTGAACAGCCCAAGGATGAGGGAGGTGACGTGCCAGGATCTTTTGGACACACTGCACTTCCTCAGCCCCTGTCACTGCTGGGCCTCGAGCACTGCTGGCTCCCGGGGCTCTCACAGTTTCCTGCTGCAGTTTCCAGCTCCACTTTCCCCAAGAACAGAGAAAAACAGCCCAAGTCCTCAAGCTTAACACAGAGGCACCCTAGTACCATTCGCTACCTTACCACATGTAAAAGGACATCCTAAAGAACCTGAATCTTTGATCTTACACACCGGGCTAACGTGCCAGGCCACGCAGCACAAGAAGAGCAGCAGTCACAGGCAATATATTTTCAGAAGGACAATATCTGTATTGCAAAACATACCTGGTTTTAATCGGATCATCATATGTGATGCCCTTAGCCATCTCCTTCACCGACATCAAAGCTGCAAGAACAGACACAGGAAGATCAGCAAATCCACCTATCTTGGGAAATGTTCCACTCCAGCAAATAAGTATTTGGGATAAAGGTTTGGAGGACCATCCTCAGAGATGGCGGGAAAACAGAGGCACCCGGGGGGCACTTCTGAGCACAGAAATACTGGATGCTGCAGGTGTCTGGGACCAGCAATGGCCAAGTTCAGTCGCGCTGTCAGGTGCCAGTTGAGGATCCGGCTACGTTCTCCTTTCCCATCCCGGGGTGCAGGTATCCCAGGGTGTTACAAAGCAGCTCACACAGCGGGGACAGCTCTGGAGAGCAGCCTGAGGGGCACGGCGCTCCTGCCACTCACCCCGGCCCTCGGCCACGCTCTCCAGGATCTTTTCCTCCTCCTTCAGCTGCTTCTCCTTGGCCGACTCCTTCCGGGCTGTGGAAAATCAGGGAATTGTTGAGGAGACCTGGGCGCACCGCGGCTGCCCACCCTGCGGCGTCCGCCCGACCTTCCGCCTTCTCCTTGAGGTGCTGGTGCTGGTCCAGCAGGCTGACGTTGGACTGGGGGCCCAGGGGGATGTCGTCCTCGTCGCCGCGCTGCTCGCCGCCGCTGTCCCGCTGCTCCTCCTCCGCCACCACCTTGCGCCGCATCTGCAGCAGCTTCTGCAGCTGCGGGGGAGCGGGCGCTGCGCGGGGGCGGCCGGCAGGGCGGCCCGGCTCGGCCCGCGCCCCCCGAGCCCCCCGCGCGCCGCTACCATCTGCGCCTTGCGCTGCTTCACGGGCACGTAGGGCACGTAGTCCTCGTCGTCCTCCTCGCCCGACAGGCCCGAGCCGCCGGGCGCCTCCTCGCGCGGCCTCTGCGGGGACACGCGAGCTGCGGGGCGGGCAACGCAGGCCGCCCGCTTCGCTTCGGCCCGGCCCGGTTCGGTTCGGCCCGGCCCGGTTCGGCCCGGTTCATCCCTACCTTCCTGTCGGCCGCGGCCTCCATGGCGCCGTCTCCGCGCAACGCTGCACGGCGGAAGTGGCGGCCGCGGGGCGGGCGCTGTCGCCCGGCAACGGTGGCGCACGTGACGCAGCCGCGGCTAGAGGCGGGGAGCGCGCGACGGGCCGCCGCTGAGGCCAAACTTCGCCCGAAAGCGCGAAGAGGCGGCCGGCTCCTCCCCTCCCTCCCTCCCTCTCTCCCCGCCCGCCACCCGGCCCCGGGAACGAACCGGCCACGAGCTGGGTTTAAATAAAATAAAAAATTAAAAAGTTCTTTATTGGGTCCAGCAGGGTGCGTGCGCGCGGGGCGGCGCGGCCGGGTGCGCCTCACTGCGCCGCGCTCGGCGCGCTCTTCTTGAGGGTGAAGTTGGTCCAGTTGACGGCCACCTTCTGCCGCGTCTGCTTGGCAGAGTCCAGGCAGAACCTGCCGGGGAGAGCGGCGGGGTGGGGTACGTGAGGCGGGGACGGCCCGGGCCCTGCCGCGGCGCCCGGGCCCCGCCGCCGCCCTCACCTCTTGAAATACTCCACTTCCCGGTCGGTCTCGTCCATCTCCACCCCGTCCACGTCCTTGGGCAGGAACACATCGTCTGGGGAAAGAGGAGCGGAGTGAGCGGCACGTGCGGCCCCCTGCTCGCTCCGAGCGGGACAGGGCACCGCCACGGGGCGCACGGCACGGGGCTGGCCACGGCCGGGGAGGAACCCGCCAGCGGCACTCACCGATGGACGGATTGGGTTTCTCCGCCTTGCTCCGGCTCTTCCTGCTCTTGCCCTTGGGCTGCGGGGAGCCCCCCCGGGTGGGCTGGCGGTCCCCGGGGACCGGGGAGGGCGGCCGCGCCGGCTCCGGCGGCTCCGCTCTGCCCTCGCTCCTCCGCCCTTTCCCCTCGCCGCCTCGCTCCTTGTCGGGCCGGGCGCAGCCCCACGGCTGCCCCTTGGTGCCCTCGGCCGGCTCGCCCGCCCGCTGCGCCTCCGGGGCCTTCGGAGGGGCCTTGGCGCCCAGCACCTGCCCCCTGGCACCGGGGCTCTGCAGCCGGGCTGGGCCAGCGGGCCCCGCGGCGCCGTCCCCCTTCTTCCCCTGCCCGCTCTGCCGCTTGCTCTTGCGCTGCCGGCCGCCCGCGGGCCCCCGCTCCTGCGGCTCCGGCGCCCTGGGCGGCTCCGCGCGCGGCCCCTCGCCCTCCGCGGCACAGTCTGCGCCCTGGGACTGCACCCAGATCATGCGCGAGAGGCTGGGCACGGCGCTGAGGCGCTTCAGCACGCCGTTCTCGGCCGCCGGCGCCGCGGGGCCCTCGCCCCACCGCGGGCCCGGCTCGCCCCGCAGCAGCGCGTGGCTCTTGGCTGGGCCCAGGCTGAGCGGGGCAAGGGCCAGGTCTATGTCCTGCAGCTCCGAGGAGCCGTTGAGGTGGGAGAGCAGGTTCTTCTGCTCCAGGACAGCTGCCTTCTTGGGGAAGTCGTTGACGTCGAGGTTGAGGTCGTAGACGCTGAAGCTGGCCCGGATGGAGTCCTTGATGGTGTTCTTGATCTCCTGCAGCCGGCTGCTGAGGAAGCTGTTCACCCGCTCCAGCTCCAGCTCCGGCCACTCCAGCAGCTTCTCCTCGGCCGCCTCCCTGGCCTGGCTGGCGGCGGGGCTGCGCTCTGCCCTCTTCTGCGCCTCTGCCTCCAGCTGGGCCTTCTCCTTCTCCTGCAACACAGGTGCCATGAGGACGAGTCCCCGCGGGCTGCCCAGGGACACAGACAGGTCCCAGCACTGCGTGTGCCGGGCTGCAGGCCCCAGCACCTCCGCTCAGCCTGGCTCAGCCGCGTCCTCCGCAGCCCCCAGAACGATCACACATTCCCCACAGGCACCACAAAAGGCACCACCTCGCACCAGTCTGGAGCCTGCACACGAGGCACCAGCAAGCAGCACCCATAGGCTGTCTCAGCACCACCCCTCTCCAGCACATGCAGGGATTTTGTCAGGACCACGGCACGGCGCAGGCAGAGCCTGCACAGGGTGCACAGCCCTCTGTGAGAGCAGACTCAGGCAGGCCCCAGGGAGCCACGCACTGTCTGTCACCTCGGGGGACAGCGGCAGCAAAGGAGAGGTTCAGAAATCAAATGGAAGCAAGGGGAAGTGAAGCCCTGCGAGGAGCCGCCAGCCTTGCCCTGAGCATCCACGAAGGGGTGCACAGGCCTTGCAGTGCGCCCCGCTGTGCAGCCAGGCAGCGCTGCCCCCCGCCAGCCTCACCTTCTTCTTCTGCTTGTGCCGTGCCCGCTTGGCTGCCTTGGCACTGTTGAGGGGCTTGGGCTCCGTGCTGTTGATGTAGTCCAGCAGCTCGTCCACGTTGCGGTGGTCCACGGCGGGCTCTCCCGAGCCGCTGCTGTGCCCCAGTTTCTGCGGCAGCTCCTCTTTCCTCTTGGTGAGGCGCGAGCGCAGCTTCTCCCGGATCTCAGCGTAGTTGCGGCTCGTAGGAGCGGCCGGGGGCTGCGGGATGTCACAGATGTCACAGCTGTCAGCATGGGCTGCTGCAGGAAGCCAGGGTAGCCCCAGCTCTCCCCCACCAAACTGTCCTGCCGCTGCCTTCCCCAAGGTCTCAACAAGACCAAGTCAGCCCAGCCCAACTGAACTGCTCTTCCCCATCAAAGCCATGGGATTTGGCCGGTCACGCCAAGGACAGGCAGGAAGCGGCAGGTGAGGAGCAAGGGGATCACTGGCATGAAGAGGCACTGTCAGAAAGGATCAAGGACAGATCTGCAAGCGGGGCCGTTCTCATCTGCCACCCTCCGTACGCAGAGGTTAACACTTCCCACCACAAAGCAGAGCCCAAAGACCAGGGGTGGCCACAGGCCAGGCCCTCACTCACCGCGTTGTGGCCGAAGAACTCACAGTAGCAGCAGTCACAGAACTTCCCGTCTTTCTGGTTGGTGGAGGAGGAGGTGCAGGAGCTGCGCTCCGAGCTGCTGTCCTCATCCTCGCCGAGCCCCTCGTCCGCCTCGCACGGCTGCGGCGGGTGGCAGCTGGTACCGTTGGGGAATTTGTGCCCTTTGCACGAGGGGTCCCTGGGGGAAAGGGGAAACAGGCAAGAAGTCAGCAGGAGCTGGAGCTCTCGCTATCACCCACACTGTGTGCAGGAACACCCCTCCCAGGGCCTGTGCCGCAGCAGAGGGACTTGCAGGGCAGACAAACCCCATGCCCTACATCCTCCTGCAGGGAGGAGCCCGGGCAGCAGACGGCAGCAGCTCATCGCCCCCCAGCACCTCTGGTGCCCTGGAAGGGCTGAGGCCAGAGCTCCACAAAGCAGCGTCCCCCTGCGAGGCCGCAAGCTGAGCTGGGGCACGGAGGGTACTCACTGGGGGCAGCAGGTAGCACCGGGGACAAACGCCGGGCCTGCACGCGGCTGCCACCGGCACAGACCACCCCGCGGGCACACGGCGGGGCCGGCGCCCGGCCCACGCGCCGGGCCTCTAGCTCCAGCCGGGCACCGCGCTGGCCCCCGCGGGGAGCGCTACCCAGCGCACAGGGACAGTGCCCTCCGCTCAGCGTGGTCACAGGCGGCCCAAACAGGGCCCGGGGAGCAGGCGAGCAGAACCACAAGTCCACGGGCTCCGTCTTCTTGCGGACCTTGGCTCAGAGCCTCCGCTGCCCGGCGGGTCTCACTGACAAAGGTCCTGTTGGCCAACAGCAGGTTGACCGGGCGGTTCCTTTGGGTCTCTTAGCTGGAGGAGGAGCAAGCACAGTCTCTTCTGCACCACAGTACTAAAGGACAACCGCAGGGAGAAGACACGTGGGGAGAAAGAGCTTAAGCCTCAGAGACCACGGGGCTGTGCCAGTGGATTGGCCCTGCAAGCACACAGGCTCTTTGCACCACCGCTCCACAGCGGTGCATCCCGTGGCAGGGAAAGGCACATTTTGGGACAGGGGAGAGAGAAAGGGTGCGATGCCCAGCAGGGAGAGGCTGGAGGCGCCCGGGGCCGCTCCACTCACCTGTTGGTGCCAGGCAGCTGGTGGGAGGCAGCGGGAGGGATGAGCGCAGTACTGCAGTGCCCGTTGCAGGGATGGGCGCAGCCCGAGAGCGGAGGGGGCATCTTCAGCAGCGGCACGTTGGCGGCGGGCGCGTGAGGGCTCTTGCACGAGACGGGCCCGGCAGGAGGGGACTCGGACGCCGGCTTGAGGGCCGCCACCTGCGCGCTGGGCGCAGGGAAGAGCGCGGCCTGGGGCGAGGGGGCCAGCGGGCCGTGCGGCGGGGAGCCCAAGGGCCCCGCGTGGGCGGGCGGCTGTTTGGAGGGGACCAGCGCTGGCGGCTGGGAGGGGAGGCCCGTGGGACTGTTGGGAGGAGCTGTGAGGTCCGAGTGCTGATGATGCTCTGAGGAGTGGAAGGCCTCACCTGCAGATGGGCAGAGCACACACGGTCAGGCACCACGGTGCCATGCGGGCCACGCTCAGGCCTGAAAGCGCACAGGTCCCTTGGCACGACACGCAGGCTGGACTGCGGAAGGCCCCCGAGCTCCCGCAGTGCGCACGGATGCCCACACCGCTCTATCTCAGCCCGTAGCCGCGCTCGGGGGCCGCTCCTGGGGTGGCAGCACACGCAGCACCCACCCCTTTTGCACAGGATGCTTCTCCAGGGGCTCTCCCTACCTCCCTGCTGGGTGCAGAGCATCTGCAGCCGAAGCCACCCCTGCTTGCAAGGGGCCCCTACTGCCACCCCCCCTACACACGGCCAAGCAAGGGGAAAAGCCATGGAGGTAGAGGGCCGGGGACGGTCCCCGCGCACCCACCTGGCGGGGGGGCCCTCCGGCACATGCTTTTGAGCTGCTTGGGCAGCGCCTTGCAGAAGTCGAGTGAGGTAGGCAGCGGCGAGGCCGGGCAGGCGCCGCCGGGGGCGGCCGGGGCCGCGTGGCTGTAGGGACAGGCCGGGAGCCCCGGCGCCGCCGCGGGGGCCTGGCCCACGCGCTCCGGGGACACGGCGAGGCCGGCGGGCTTGTCACCTGCAGGGAAAGCGCAGCTAGGGCTGGCTCCACAGCCCCTCGTCACAGCGAAGAACAAGCAGCCCCGCAGTGTCCTGCGGCCCCCTCTGTGCTCCAGCACTGCACACAGTCATGCCCTCCCTTCCCGCAGCTCAGCACGCTGCTGGATCGACCCTTCTGGGGACGGGGGCAAACACTGCAGGCCCCCAGCACCCTCCAAATCCTCTGCTGGGGCAGGGATGGCACCCAAGCCTCCCGCTGGCACCAGCATCCAAAGGCACAGCCTGGCTGTCCCCCCCTGCCCACCAGCCAGATGGCTGCAAGGGAACGGGCCAAGCCGAGGTGCAGGGGGCCCCATGCAGTCCCACAGCTGCCTTCAACTCACCTAGTGCAGCCGGGGGGGCGCCGAGGGGGCTGCCCTGCACGGTCCCATTGCTGTGCTGCGAGTTCCAGAGGCCCGAGAGCTTGTGAGCAGACAAGAAAGAGCTGGGGTCCCAGTCCCCTGAGTTCCCGTGGCACGAGGAGGAAGAGGAGGAGGAGGAAGAGGAAGAGGAGTGGGAGCCACCCCCACAAGACTGCGACTTGCAGGACGTGTGGGATAACGAGACCTGGCAAGAAAAACACAGTGTGAGGCTGCAGCAGGCGGGGAGGGGCTGCGAAGCCTCAGCGCCCTGGCACCAAGCTCCCGACACCGCGTGCAGGATCTCCCGTGCTGGAGCTCGGTGTGCGGGGACAGCCTCACGGGAGGCCCCAGCGCCTGGGGCCGAGGCAGCAGAGCCAACCCCACGGCAAAGGCCACGTGCCAGGAGCAACGGGCCCAGGGTTAAACACGCCAGGCAGGGAAGGGCTGCGCGGCCCTCGAGCTCTGCATTTGTGCAGGTGCTGCCTGGGCGAGGGCCGTCTCGGGGAGACCTTGTATGACCACCAGGGACCATGCATGGAGGGGCAGCGCACAGAGGGGCCAGGGATAGCCCAGCAGAGCGGGCCTGCCACAGGAGCCGGGGCACTGCCCGCCCTGCCATGCGGGTGGCTCCCATGCCCGGCAGGCCGCTGGGCAGCCTCCCATACCAGTCCCCCACAGCCCCATCCCTCCCACAGGAGCTAGCACCAGCCCTGGGTGTCATGGGCATCTGCCCAGGGCACTCAGAGCCAGGAGCAGCCGCCCATCCCACGGCACAAGATGGGCAATGCCAAGCTGCCCTGCTCCAAGGAGCTCCGACCGTGGCCTTCCCTCCGCTCCTGGGCACACGCTCACCGCCAGGGCCTGCTCCTGCACCGCCCGCCGCTCCTCTTCCTCCACGCTCTTGCGGCAGCTCTGGCAGATCCACAGCGGCATCTCCCCCAGGAGGTTTTGCACGAGCGTTGGCACGAAGTCGGGCGGCAGCCTCTCGCCGGGGGACACGAGCCCATTGTGCGAGGGGCCGCCCCAGTCCTTGCGCTCGCGGTGGCACAGCAGGCAGCACGTCTGCACCGACTGGTTGGCGGTGGGCAGCACCTGCAGCGGGACGCACAGGATGTGGGTCACCCCACGGCAATGCCGGCCTCGCGCCACGGGCATCAGCTACCAAGAGCCACCAACCCAGGGGGCTCCTTGCAGATTAATGTGGGGGCCGGCAGAGTGGCCTCAGGGCTCCCCGGCTGATGCCAGGGGAGGCAGAGGGTGGGCACGAGCGCACAGGGAGCGCAGCAGGGACCTGGGGACGCAGCGGAGAGGGGCTGAAGCCTTTCGGGGCTGTGATTGTGCCCGGCCTCTTTGTGCCATGCAGCCCCCAGCACAATGAGCCGAGTGCCCAACTGCCACCGCCGGGCAGGTGGTGCCGCCGGGGGCTCAAGCGGAGGCTAAGGTTGGAGGCCAGGAGACCTGCGGGTGCTCCCCAGTTTGCCAGGTGCATCCGCCCCATCCCAGGGGTCCCTCGCTGGCACACGGGTCTCCAAGCTGCACCAGGCAGCAAACATGAGCCATCCCAAAGCCATCCTGCATCCCTGGCGGTGATGCTCCAGCAGCTCCGGCCACCCCTGGCTGGCAGGGCGGCATCCTCCCGCGAGCAGGAGCTGTGGGATGAGTGCTGGAGCAGCGGGAGCCCAGGCTCTGCCACCAGGGCGCACGAGGGCACACGGGCCGGCCCGGCTCGCACACGCGGTGCCGGGGACGCTGCCACCCCGCGGGCCCCGCGCGCGGACGTGGCCGTGAGACCAGCCCGGCCGAGGGGGCTCGAGCCCCGTGCGGCCCCTCGCAGCCTCCTGCAGCGCGGGGACATCCCCGAGGCGGCCGGGCTCCCGCAGCGCTGCCACCCGCGCCCCGGCGAGGAGGGCGGCCGGGCGCGGGGCCGGTCCCACGCGGCCAGCCCGTGTGTCCCCACGGCCCCCGCCACCAG
>JAVCKT010035760.1:0-45830 GCA_032273925.1 Rhynchotus rufescens | reverse complement strand
GTATCAAATGTTCTCCTGTGCTATGTAAAGAATATCTAATTGAACAAAAATAAATACGGTCTCCAGAATTAACTGAAACAGAGCAAAACCTCAGCAGACTCTCTCCAAGGGAAAATAAGGTACTTCCTGACTTAAAAGACAGTATTTGAATAGATAATTAAAGCAGCTTATGACAAGAAATGCAAATACACCGGGATTATTTATAATGTGCTCAGGGAAACATTCGCTATTTAGATTTTTATTTTTTGTGGAACTCATTATATTTCCACTCATTTGTCATTCGATTTTGTTTCAAGAATTTATATTTTTAAAGCAGTATTATCAAATACACTAACAAAAAAAAACCTGCAAAAGGGACAATGACTCTTGCTGCATCCTTACAACCTATTTGAAAATTACTGTCTCACATAAAAATATACGCTGTGAAATATTTTCTTAGCCAGTTATTAGCATAAGTATGCTGGAAAGGGGAAGAAAACGCTGAGCTGAGACAGGGATCAGAAAAGGATTTAAGCACTTCCTTAACTGCATTTCTGAATTGGGACCTTCAGTTTAACTTTTTCTTTTTTTCTGTAGAAAAAACTGCACATTATTATGGGAACTATGTAAAACATGCAAAGATTCATTCTGGATTTTAGGATTTGCAAAAGCCTGTGAAGGAAAGCAGCCTAGGAAAGTGCACTGGGAAAAATGGAAGTGCATAAAGCAGTTCCGTGCAGGTAGGCTGCTCTTTGACAGAAAGAATGCCATTTTCTCCAGCCCCAGGGGAAGGAATACTTCCCCTTCGCTTCAAGCTGCAGTTTCCAAGGCTGGTTATTTGCACTGCTCAGCCCCGTTACGGCCGCTTTGACTGCCGGTCAGGATGCGCGTCCTTCCATAATCCCTGCATATTTGCACGGCCTGGCTGACATCTCCTCCAAAGGGCAGAGTAAGAGTTGCTGGCGGAAAGCAGCAGCCCCATCCAGCACGGATTCCCCTCGGGAGGATGCCCGGACACCCAGGGATCATTCGCCCAAGGGACCTTCGCTCAGAGCCCTCCACCAAGGGGCTGCTCCCGGCTCATCCCCGTCCCACCACTCAAACACCCAACGGCTCTAACGAACCAAACACATATGCTGAAACACTGCTCTGCTCTGGAGCTTTCTTCTTCTACAGACAGCAGACAGTTGTGTCGTGCTAATGGATGTTACGCTGCAGTGTTGCCTGAAAACAGCGGCTCACACAACGGCAAAGGAACAAATACATTTTCATCAACCTCCGAAATGAGTCATCTATCTTCTGGGCTATGTACTGAATCATGACACCAAATGATAAAGTTTTATCTCTTTTACTGTCAAACTCAATCTCAGTCAAGTCCCAAATTACTGGGAGTGCCAGTGAAGAGCGGGCTTTCCTGCCGAGCGAAGACGTGAGCGCGGCTGCAGAGCTGGCTTGGCTCCGAGTGCTTTGATCCTTGGGAGGTCCAACCGAAGGGAGAACACGCAGCAGTGTCATCCAGCAGCGCCGCAGACCCCGCCAGAACCCCTCTGGTTCAGGAGGTTATCGGCAGACAGAGGGCCCATCTCTTCTCTTCTACCTCACTGCCCTCCTCCACCAAACACCAGCATCTGCTAGTCTCCAAATCCTACTCTGCTATTTAGTCAGGCACATAAATTTCCTTTTATTACCTCTTTCAAGCAAAACCAACTTTCCCTCTTACAGTACAATTAAAACTTAATTTTGTGCTAATCCTTGACAAATGATACTTAATATAAAGGTCGACCCCATGGGATAGGCTAACATTTAAGGCTTTGATGAAATCCAAGAACTCCTGACCTATAAAGCAACAGCTGAAATATCTTCACTTAACTCATGGATAGCTGGCTCATTCAGAGACACCATATCACTAGACATGACCATTTACTTCTGAATTCCTTCATAAAGTTCAACCAAAACTTGATGGCAAGAAGCAAACCCCACACTAGCATACTAAAAAAGAGTCTTTACACCAAAACTGAAGCAACACAACCAAGGTATTTATGGTGTGTTGGAAAATTCCTGCTGGTAGACCATCCAAGAAACGTTTCCTTGGTGAAATGAAGTTGAATTCTCAATCCTATGGTGATCAGCTTAATAGCTATGAAAACTCCTCTACATCTGGCTTAAAATAAGTATAGTTAAAAAAAAATCTAAGTTCATTGACAGAGAAGTAAAAAGCCTGTGGCAGAAGAGGAAGTGAAAGAAGATTTATGATAGACTAATCTCTCTTGAAACAACCTGTTTCCAGCCAGCTGAAGAAAACCCAAAGGAAATTTAGAGCGAATAACCCTTAGGTCAACTTGATATCTATTTCACTATGTGTGAAGAAACATCCTTCACAAAACCTGGACCTTGTAGCCACCCGAGAACTGATAATCAAAACTAATGTGTAGGAGAAGTTTCTGGCTGCCATCAACGCCCCCGTGGACCATCAGGACTATTACACACAATCTGCAGCCGCCGCGGCTCTCTGCAACCAGCCAATATCCAAGGTCTGCAGGGAAGGCGCCAGGGCGGGAAGGTGGAAGGCTGCCCGGCTGGGGAGCTCAGGGATATTAGAGCATCCACACCACCCACTCGCCCTCATCCGCTCACCTCCCCAATTCGTCCTTGCGCTTCTTTTCCTTATTCCTTCCTATTTGAGTCAAGAAACGCAAGTATGAACCCCCCTCCTCACTACACCTGATGCCAACTCAACTAGGCCCAACCAGGCAGGGAGCTGATGGGGCAGAACATGGACCAAGCCCCAGTTGCTTATTTATAATCATCCACAGTTTGCTCCTGCCCAAGATGGACCAACAGACTGGGAGGGTCCTGACCTCTCCTTCTTTATCAGCACTGCACCCCACATACAAACACCAGGTTTATCAAAGGCTTCACTCAGGCTAAGAAGCAGGGAAGAATCTGGGCACAAATGCTCTATTTTAATAAATCCTAATTTCAAATTTAGAATATTGCTGCTTATTTTCCCCCAAAGGACTAGAGAACTACTTAGACATGCAGGAAATGATCTAGAGTCCAAAATATTTTCTGATGACATTTTCTCCATGTGCTTTTTTATTTATAACATTAACAAGTAAGTAACATTCTGATCCTTCTGCCAACAGCACCAGAAGAGAAGCCTATTCTCCCAATAATTTATTTGTTTTTATCTGCCTGTAGTTTCTACACAAACCAATGTCACCTGTGATCTATCTCTGTTATAACCTCTTGTGGCAGTCTGTTTTGCATTGTTTGCCACAGCCTTCTATTGAAAATTGATCTGTCATGAATAATAGAAGTGCCACCACATTATGTATCTACATTTCGTAACATCTGACTCAATACCAAGAACGTTGGCTTTTAAAAAAAATCCATACGACTTCTAAATGGTAAATCTTTGAAAATATTTTCATCTTGAATTTTGAATGCTGCGCAATCTGTTTAACTAAATGGACAAGAAATGTGATCCACAACAACAGGGATATGGCAGAATATATAAAAAAATTTTTTTGAGCCAGTCTGTGCAGGGAATAACAGAGACACTGCCAACATAAAGCAAATGAAATGAAGAATATTCCACACATTTCTAATGAGAAACACCCTGACAGTCGTGCACTTAGCCTGAGATTATGCAAAGCAGCTCTAATTATTGATCACAGCTACGTACCATGTAATCTTCCATTTTACCTACTCTGTAAGTACTGCTTCACAAAGCGGAAGTGGAATGAAAGCTATATTAAGTCTAACTACTTTCAAGGAGAAAAAAGGGAAGGAATATCCAAAGTAAAATGCCAGGTTCTGCATGTTTAAAAATAACTCCGGGCAAAATTCGCCATTCACCAAGTGCAGCAGAAGCCTGATTTTTTCTCAAGATGCAATTTCAATTGCACTGGCATTAAATCTACACTGGCCATGAGAAATCAATCTACTGAACAAAGGATTTTGGACTCAGGCATCTAACTTCTATTTTGGGTGATGCCGGATTTTCTATCCAAAAACCTCTTGTTCAAATATAATTTAATCTTGATGGTAGCTACATTGCCTGAGGACAGATGTGAGTAGAAATCACTTCTTATATAGTCTAGTAGCTAGAGCCTCAACTGAATATCCTCTTTTAACTGAGGGGATCCAAGCTATACTTTTTTCCTGCCAGGAGATGCCTATCCCTAGACAAACTTCCTTCTCCAGGGTTATGGAAGGTCTGGAAGTATCTCAAAAGTGCACCTGGGTCTGGACAGGAGAAACGAGATTCTCCACCCCTTCCTGGGGAAAATGAAAACAAGCTAAAGAGCAAAAAGGTTTGGGGTCCATTGGATCAGAGCTGTTGGTAAAATCCACAGAGCAGATTACAACTGCAGTCCCCCACACCTAGCCTCATTTTCTGATCCCATCGACCTCAAGCCCTTTTCCTCACGATATCCTGCCCTCCTCCACAACTGTGTACAGATCATTCTTCTATAGGATGTGCAGGTGGTTATTCCATTAAACCACTGAAGACTGAGCAGCACCACTTCTTCTATTTCCTCTTCTCATTGCTTATAAGAAAACCAACAAAGCAAGAAAAAATTAAAAACAACAACAACAACAACAACAACAACAACAACAACAACAACAACAACAACAAAGAGTCCTGCTCGGTGGTGTGAGGGTAGATCCCAACCTTCAGGAGGCTCAGGAGCATTATAGACACATTATAGACAGACCCTAAGTAGCATGGTGGAAAATGAACTCTCAGCTTAAAAGGAAAAGATTTTCTTTCACTGCTGCTTTGTCATTTTTCCTGTAGCAACAAGAGCAGTCCTGCTCCAAATCGAGCACAAGGTTTACTTCTCCTGTCTGACACAGCAGCAGCTGAACCATGCTCTTTGCTGAGCTCTCGCCACCCCCAGACTTCTCACCCTTTTTGCCTGTTCCCTGTCTTCTGCAACAAGTAAAAGGAGATGGATTGTAGCAGCCTTCTTGCTTTGCCCCAGAGCACCTCCTGAGTTGCCTCAATGAAGGGGCAATGCCTGCTCTCTGGATATTCCCATGCACAATGGTCAACCTGATTTCATAATGCACTCATTACACCTCTGCTTTCAGGTCAGGCACTGAAGAAATTACAGTCTCCCCAGTGCAGGCTTCCATTTGTAGTGTGCTCAGTCCCAGCAAGTGCCTTCACGGACTACATGCACCAACGGGCTCATATTCTGGCAAAAGCCATTCGAAAAGTCAGAAGCAGCATGTGGAGCCTGAGGTCACTGCTGTTGTAAGACAGGCTTCAAAGATCCCCCTCACAAGTCATGGAATAAACAGCAATGGAACTCGTCCTGCCTGAAGAACAACGAAGGAACAGTGATTAATGTGGTGTAATGGACCTTTTCATCCCTATCGCTTCCAAACTGTGGAATGTTATTTCTGGCATAGAGATTCTTGGTCAAGTATGAAGAGTCATCGATTGGATAAAGTGCTTGATTTAGCCCATTTTTATTCTATTACAGAGTGACAGAGAGAGGTTTTAGACAGGAATAAAAATCAATAGGGAAAAAAAAGTCCAACTTGGCAGAATAGCTGTAGCTTGAGATGAAAATGATATAATGGCATGTTGTGTTTAAGGATGAGAAATTAATTTTTTAATAAAGGACTGAAGATCTACTATCTAGCATTGAACAATTATGAATAATAATTTAGTAAATTTTTAAGTTCCCTTTACAAAATAACAAACATGTTCTATCCTGAGCACTACCAGCCAAGACTAAGTGGACAACTTCTTGTGCACAGCACATTACACAGGTTTCTTGTGAAAGGACTTGAAAAGCAAGAGGATTATTTCAGCTGACCCAAAGAAGGGCAGCCCTTTTGGCATAGACAGCCAGAAGAGAACCAACTACATCACCTACTGCCACCGAAATACACCGTGGGAGTCTCTTTCCAGTCTCTTTCCAGTACTGAAACTCTCCTTGCTAGATGTGGGTGACAAAGTGGTACCATGAACTCAGTGGGTTTTGGGGTTTTGTTTTGTTTTTCCTAGAATTCCCTAATGGGGGCCACTGCGGCTCAGGTTCTCCCCTGCTCATCTCCCCATCCCATATCAGCCAACAGCGGCCGCGAGGCCTTGGCGCAGAACCAGCAAGGCAAGCACTTTGCCAAACGTCAAGATCCTCAGAAGAGTCAACAGAGACTTATTCCTCTTTCAGCTCTGTGATCAAGACTTCCACAGGGAGCCTGATAAGGCAAGCTGAGTGTTAGTGTTAAATAAAGCAGGTACACATGGGGCAGATTAATCTCCACTTTACTCCAGGGTAACTGATAGCTTGAGTCAAGTTAGAGAGATAGGAAAAGGAGTTTCTTTCTTTGTTTTGTGTTACATTAAGTTTCTTGTTCATCAGAACAGGAATGCAGCTTGTGGGGAAAAAAAAAAAAGCCCTACTCATGCCCTACTCATTAAGGACTCAAAGAAGGGGAAATAGAACAAGTGGTAAAGTCACAGGAAAGGGTGGGGAGCACAGTTGGAGAAAGGAAGGTTTCTAGTGAACTCATAGAAAACTGCTCGAAACTGGGACCACTCTGAAGCACCGGCACATATCTGAAGGTCAGGAAGGACTGGTTCTGCCCTTTCCTCCACGTTGCACCTCAAAGCACTAAGTACATGACATCATTCTTCCGCTTACATGTCTTCATTAATTGAACGTCCCCACACCCTGCAGCTCCTGAGCACGAGCAGAGCCTCTCCTGGCCTTCGCACAACAACAGGGTTGCAGCTGGACACCACAGCTTAGTCTCTTGACAAGTCATTTTTGGGGGAGTTTCACCGTTCCTATTCCTCCCTACAGTTCTCCTTCCATCCTTGCCAGCCCCTGTCCTTCATGTCTCCTTTCCCAGAGCCCTTGAAGGGGCTACCCACTGCCCTGCCCTAATTGCCTGGTTGGGTAAATACGCCAGGTCTTTCCTCAGAGCACGTTGAGTCCGTATCACCCGCTCTTCATTGTGCACCAAGGCCAGGGCCAAGGACAAGCCGCTCCTTTGTGAAACGGAGACCCAGGGGAGACGAGGGGAGAGGGTAAGTCGAGCTTTTATTGAATCAATGAGCAGGATCTAACCACTAATCTGGGTAAACAAAATACAGAAATGACATTGATTGCAGATTGGCTTTAACAATGAATAATTACCCTTTGATGTGCACATAAATGTGATAAAAATCAAGGCAATATATTCAAAACAAAATAAAAGAAAAAAATACAAAGGGATATTTTACAACTAGGCTCCATTACCATCCATCCTAACAAGATTAAGTAGTAATTGCTGTGTCAAGAAAAAAATATAGTGGGCTGAGTAGAATGAAAGATCATGATAGGAACCCACTGTATTATAGGCGCAGGTCTAGCTAGAGAGCAGAGATAGAATTTTTTCCAGTATTGTACAAACATTTCCTTTTTTTTTTTTTAAGTATCAAAGGCCTATCCCTAGAAATATAATTCTTAACAATAAAAGTGCACCTCTTTAAGCACTTTTGTAAGTGCTGAAACAAGCTACAGACTTTTCATTCTTTCGCTTTAGCACAAAAATATCTTGAAATCAGTATTGCTTTTAATCAGTAGTGCGTTTAAGCAAGCTTTCCAGGCCTATGTTTTCTTTTTGAGGATTCAAGGCTTCTAACAGTTTTTGTTTTATTTTTCAGATGGCACACTTTATCAACTCCAAGTTCAAACTTGAATCTAATGTAAATGAATAACGGACAGCTACATAATTACTAAAGCTATTAGATTTTGCATTGTTCAGAATGTAAGCAAACATCTGTGGTGGGTTCTTCATGGAACCTTTAAGAACTAAACACCAATATTAGAATTCAAAAAAAAAAAAAAAAAAAATCAGATTTGCCAGGCATCTCTGAAAATGTTTGCCTTAATCCTTTCCCAAACCTGTATATGCTTAGCAAAGGATAACAGTTAAACTAATAGGTTTTCTATAGCAAGAAAACACCGGATTTCTTTGTCACAGCATTAAATGATATGGAGATAAAATAGCAAGGCTAGAATTAAACAGCAGGTTGGGGCAATTCACATTTCCTCCTTGATCTCTTTGTTGCTGAAATCCTTTAGGCAGGTGAGAAAATAACTTGCAACCTTCTGTGACACCTCAATGTAGAATAAATTATTCCAAAGATGACGCGTGGATAATATTGATGAGTGGTGATGTTACTTATGTCAGTCAAGTAAATGCATTTTAAGAGTGATGGGCTGGTCTCCTTGGTACATGGTAATGGGTGCTGGCTGTGAAACTCACCTTAGGACACATTCTAACAGCAAATTTATTCACATCTTGCATGTTAAAGCAGTGTCAATGCAGTGCAAACAGGGACCACATTCCTACGAGTAACTGGCTTCAGGCAGCAGAAACAGCTTGGAACAGAAAGGCCTGAGGAAAATAAAGAATTGAGCTAATGCAAA
Organism: Rhynchotus rufescens; assembly: GCA_032273925.1. Lineage (NCBI taxonomy): Eukaryota > Metazoa > Chordata > Aves > Tinamiformes > Tinamidae > Rhynchotus > Rhynchotus rufescens. The sequence goes on along the minus strand of JAVCKT010035760.1, from coordinate 37,404 downwards.
AAGTGCAATTTAGGGCTGCTTTTCCATATTTAAAGGACCAAACTAATGATCTTCATAGACAAAAGATCAAGTCCCACTACTTTACTTTCTTAACTTAGCTGGCACCCATGAGCTCGCCTGTTTTACAGCAGCCAGCACCCTTACCTCATGCACAGGCTCCACCACTTGCTCCATTACTCAGCATCCAAGGCCTCCTTGGCCTCCTTGTTCGGTATCCAAGGCCTCTTTGGCCAACCCTCCCCTGGCTCCCTGTGCATGTGGGAGCTGCTGGGGCTGGACCTAGCACAGGCTTCATTGAATGGCAGCCAAGTAATACATTAAAACACAACAACTCAAACCATCTCTGTGCTCACCAGCTCTGACAGAGGTACCTCACGATCAACAGGTCACCACTACAGAGGAAAGGGCCAGTAAAGCCACAGCCAGCGTGTGGTACAAGGTGGGTGACACAGCAGACAACAGAGCAGCCCCAGAGGGGACGCTAAGGGTCTCTGGAAAAGGAAAGAAGATGCTGGGTCACAACAAGGACTGTAACAAAACACATAGTTTTAGTTATCCTAAACATTGTTTACTTTAGCATCTTAGCTACTTGTATACTTTTGCCCAAGACATTTACATCACCTTCTATTTTTATGCGCTGGTAATTGGAATTTATGATTTACATATTCCAGGGCAGTAGAATCCAATTATAACAAACCTACAGAGAGACTGTATTTATTTTAGGAGAAGCTACCGGGGAACGGTGTCAACACGTTGCTACATAATGACCTGCTCACTTTCGGGCTTTCATGCAAAACGTTGTCACGATTGGGTTTCGGACGCTGTCTGAGGATGGGTAAGGATAAACTATAAACTGTTCACATCTGTGTTTCTTTCAGTTAGCAGAACCATTTACAGGAAAGAATGGGAAGGGGCATATTGACCCAGTCCTTCTCAGCTGCCTGTTCTGGATAACTTTTTCTTTTTGGTCATTAAGTCCTTACTAAGCACTGCTTGAACACCCTTTCCATCTCTTCCTTTCTTAATTATGTCCAAATTTCTTGACGTTTCCCCCTATAAGCGTTAAAGTGTAATTATAACTAATGTTAATTGCATATGCTTTAGGTTCTATGCAGACTCAGTTATGGAGAAGACACAGTTTGCCCACGATAATTTGACAGCTGATGTATAATCAGAGAAGAAATGACAGAGAGAGGTTCATGGAAAATGGAAAATTACCTTCCGTATTGACAGCTTCTCAGTCTGATAATAAAGTGACCAAATTTGACAGTCACCCTCGTCTAGGAGGAGCTGGTCGAAGGGAACCTCTGCTCAAGACCAAGGCTATTGCTAGTGCTCTACAGCTTGGTGGATCCATAGCTCGGTTTCTCACTGCACCAGCACTAGGCAGGCCTCATTTTATGCAGCTAAATTCAGGGGGGTCTCAATCTGCTCCAAATTCAAGTGTATGTAGCTGATTTGCTCATGGACTTTGTGTGGGTTGAAGGTATGAAAGCTGCTGAGAAAACATGAGGATCCAAGAGCCCCAGTCATTCAGAAAATGCCACGAGGACAACCTGATTATTTAAAATCTTTCCCTTTTTGTGGATCTGCTGTCTTCAGTAAAATATGTTTACCTGCTACTGTTTGATTTTCCACACCTCCTTCTCACCCCTCTCCCTCATGAAGCTGCAGTGATTGTTCTCGAGTCAGGCACCATAACGAGCTCCCGCTTGATTAATTAATAACCCCAGTAAAAGGTAATCAGGCAAATGGGCTGCTCCCCTTTCTCCATCTGAAAACTGCAGCTCTGCATCGGCCGGCGGCAGCGCCAGACAGAACAACAACCCTTCCCAGCCTCTAATCCTCCGCGGCCTCTTCCAGGAAAGCAGTAAAATTAATAATATTACTCCTAAAAGCTCTGCTGTGTCCTCAGAGCATCAGGAGACATGCGGCGCTGTGAGAAAACACAGTGGCAGGCGCTGCCCCTGCCAGGAGCTGCTGTCAGTGCCCTGAGACAAGGAGGCTGCTAAAGGAAAATGGGCAGGAGGCACCTGTGATGGTTTCGCTCATGCTCCAAATGAAATGCTCTGGTCACTGCAGCTCCACACACCTTCCCCACCAACACTGTGCATAACTGAACGTGACAAAAGCAACAGTAAAGACTGCGTTCAGGGGCCCGGCAGCATCTCTACAGAAGTTTTAGGTGTATTTTTTTCCCCTCCATGCCTGATGAGAAATGACTATAAAGTACAAACCTGCTTCATTTCTATTTCTAAAAAAAACAAAACCAACGCTGCCAGCTAACCATTAGCTGAGAAGTAATGACGGCTAATGAAATAGTGAGGGTCCAGATCATTCAGTGCTCAGACAGGTCTCTTAAGAGAGCTGAAAATGAATTACCGAGTTTGACAGCAGCAGAAAAAGGCACAGAAGACACTGGAAGGTGGGGACGAGGCTGTCAGGGAAGGAGCAGAGCACAGATTGACAGACAGCCTCATGTGAAAGAGAGTAATTTAAGGGTTAGAGAATAACTCAGAAAAATGTTCTAATAGTTACAAATTAGCTTAAAAAAGCACTGCTAAGCAGACTCTTTTATTTCAGCCTTAGGCCTATTCGATGGCCTGCATCATGAGGAAGGTCAGAACACACAATCATAATGGCCCCTTCCGCCGCCAAAATCTGGGACTCTATTAAAATGACCCGGACTATTTGCTGCTACAATTCTCTGTTCCCATGTAATTCGCCGAGGATTCTTTCCTTTGTGTGCTGCATTAAGCTCATCCCACAGCGCTGCCAATACCACACTCCATTTATCCACTATTAGATCCGTAACACCCGGGCCCCACAGCCAGCCCTGCACCTCTGCAGCGAGCGCAGCTCCCACTGCCTAAACTAAATGACCAAACACCAGGACCAGATAAAAATACAGGATCTCATACGGTGATTTTGGGTGCATAAACACACAACTCAGCACCCTCTGACATTAGCCCTGCTTTGTGCAGCCGGGTGAGGAGCTCCAGAGCTCTCCTCCAACCTGCATTTTTCTAAGTGTCCTCCTCTAGAAGAGGAGTGGAGGGTACTCAGCCCGGGCAGAGCTAAATGAGGTCTGTGGCTTGGAGCAGGAACCCAGCTGGGTTCTGATCCTGGCACTGCAGTTGTTGGCACCACGGGGAACACAACGTGGGCCCAGGGCACGGGGGAAAACAACTGAGATGGCTCCAGTTCTGCAGCAAGGACAGTTGGTGAATAAATCTTTCTGACAGCCCTCTGTCGCTTGTAGGACAACTGGCTCCAAGCTGGACAGCAGGACTTCAAAAAACAGGAAAAGTATGACTTTTTCATGGACCACCTCACAACCGGCTGGTATCCGAGAGAGTCAGATATCCCACAACAGAGCAAAGAGCAGGAGCACCGACACACGTCTCTGTAGCACATACCTGCCCTTAGGAGTCCTCGAGAACCATGCGACCATCAAGTCCAGAAACTCTCCTTCATGATTTAAAGAGCAAATAAAGAAATTTTACGCAGGTGTGACCTCCTTTCAGAATAACTGCCCCACGTTACAGACGTTTCAGTAGCTCCCCTACCCGTGGTGTTTTAATGCTCATTAGAAAGGTCATGCCAATAAGCACAGGGCCTGTTATTCAGATGCATAGGTCAAGATTTCTTAGCTAATTAAGCAGTCTGCCCAGATAATCTTCTTAAGCACTTTATTATGATTTCATATAAAGCTATCAGATGCTGCTGCTGCTGAAGATCACTGCATAAAACTGAAATAAAACTGAAAGTACTCAGATTAAGCCTTTAGAAACCTGTGTGAGAACATTATTTCCAATAATGGTGTGCACAGCACTTCCAAGATTCAAACCTTTCCCACAAGCAGGAAGAGTTCTTCCCGCTCTATGTCCCGATAAATCGGCAAGGTAACTTCAGTCTTTAGCCCATCTCAATACAGAAAAAAAAAACAGTAATTCTGAAGGAAAGAGGGAGGAAAGGAGAGGATAAACAACTTGTCCTGCCTACACCTCATCTGCACAGTAGGTGCACGAGGAAAGTGGCAGCACGCGGTGATGCCCGTGGGGCTGCCCCGGGACCCACGTGCTGCTTTCCAGAGCCCAGCGGGGCAATGCGCCCACGTGCACTCCCTGCAAGGGGCCTCAGTCCATGTGCAGTAAATATAACTTCTGCAGCTGAGATTCGTGGCTGGAATGGAGCCGCGAGCGCTCCCGAAAGGATGCAGCAGGGAGAGCCCGGCACACGGGCACAGATTGCTCCTTTCCAGGGAAATCCAGGTGTTGCAAGCAGGAAAAGGGCAGCTAGGCAGTACGGACTGAACGCTGCCCTTTAGGTGGGCAGGTCTGGGAGACCAGTGGCAAAATTGGTTTTTTTTTTTTTACAATGTCACAGTAATAAAATTGCTGAGGATTTATGAATGGACTCACTGGAATGAGAACAACAGCTAAATGAGGACAAAATAGAGAACAGTTTTAACTTAAAAGGATTCATTCTTAAAAGGAAACTGCCAGACATATACTTATGATAGCAACTTCAAATATTTCAGAATAAAATATTCCTATAAATTATTAATCTTTCAAAGAATCATCTGTGATTAAATCCACTAAGTAAAAATATCAGGAAAAAAAAACATTCTCCATTTGAAACAAGTTCTGAAATACCATAAATTAATTACCATGAATGAATTCTTATGTCAACCTTATTAAAAGAAAAGAGGAAAAGCTCATGAGGCGGGTCCAGATTTACAGATAGAAGCACAAACCCACAAAACTACTCCTTGTTTAACTACAAGGAATGCATGTGGCTCCATGCTAACTCCTGTTCTCTTTGTTAAAGAAAATCATGATTATTCTTGTAATTTATTTCTAAATAAAAAAATGCAGGGTACTCAATAAACTACATTTCAGAAAAGAATTCCAATTACTTCAGTTTCGCTGTCTTTTCCTGCTCTTTTCACATACTGGATAGTTGAGACCGACAGCCTGTTTCCCAGTGCAGCCCGGGAACACGAGCGGATATTTGGTTTGATCCAACCCGCTCTGCGCTGCCGTCTGCCTCCCGGGAGCCAGCAGCAGCACTAACTGATGGGCGACTGAAGCTCGACACGGAAAGCAAGGTGCTCACGTCGCGCGAGCTCTGCGGCAACCCCCAGGAACCACGAGGCTGGTTTACTGCTAAGCAAAACCCCAGAAATCTCCAGCTCAGGTCCCCTTGGGCATTCCTGCGTAACCAGATGTTTGGCTCTTAGCATTTGTACCCACAGAAGCCCTGCCTAAGAAGCCGGTCCCAGATGTTTTTGTACAGTATATTTTGGACTAAGTTATTTTAAAATGCCTGTTTCATGTAAGTAAAGCCTCCAATGATCCTGCCAATAGCATGAAAGGGCCCTTTTTTCCATGTGCATTTGCATTGTTTAATTAACTTTCTTTAATATACACCACATTCCTCATGCTGCGAGATATATGGGAGGTAAATCAGGACGAGATGGCAATTCTTTGTCTCTCCTGGAAAGGCAAATTGCTTCTCTCAATTCCCTTTTTTCTTCCTCGCTGGACCAACACACAGAAGCAAGAATTAACTTGCTGCAGACGTAAACACCATTGTGTCTCCCCAGTGTGATCCCTGCCTCGCTGACAGTCCCAAAATTTGGGCGTTTGGATTTGTCACCACCCAGAAAGCAGAAGTCCTTGTCTCTCACCATCTAATCAAGGTAATAATTACAGGGAGTGGATCTGAAGCTAAGAACAGGGGGGAAAAAAAAAGGCTTTTCAATCACTGCCTCTGCATTTCAATCGAAGGCCGGGGCTGTACAACATTGGAGAACAAGGTGTAAATCAGTTTAAGAACACAGTTCTGCATTCAATGCGCCGTGGTTTACAGCTCCCAAATGACCTTCATCTATCTTCCTTAGCTGTAGAGGTGTATAATTGAACTAAAGAGAGGCTTGAATAATGAGGCTCAGAGTGGCAGCTCCGCTGCTGCTGCTTAATAGTGGTACCAGCCTGGCACTTCGTTTTCTGATATGTAACAAAATCCTGTAGTGGCTCCAATCCTTCAGGGTGACACTTGGTGATAGTCCCTCTTCTAAAAGGAGCAGGTTTTTGCAAGCCAAAAGACTATAAATCTCTGACTGCAACTAGGCTCCCCCAAATACAATTATATGAGGCATTTTCCATTCAATATCTGCTCACAAAAGCTCAGGGAGACAAATTGCAATTATCTGCTCCTCTCTCAGTCATGGAATCTTTTTTTTTTTTTTTTTTAATTTATATATAAAAAAAAGCTTCACATCTTTCTCAGGAGAGTGAAAGACCATCCTTGTGGCTCGGAGGAGCGCGGTGCTTGGCTCTGAGGAAGGCTCTGCACCGGGGCCTGGCTGGAATGGGCAGAGATGAGGCCTCCATCGCAGCCTTTCGAGCAGCAAGACCGCGTTTTTCACATCGTGCTTCGCCTGTATTTATGGGTACCAGAGTCAGAGCGATCACTTCTCCCCTTTCGGAGTTACCATTAGAGGTCCGCAGGTTTTATGGATGTCCCCCGTTCATTATTGATAAGCGCTCTGCAGGTCCACGAGGCCCAGCTCAAGGGCTCCCCAGTGAGGGGCCTGCCAAGCTCACGCGCTCCTTTGGGGGCAGTTCTGTAGATTTCACAACTTGCTCGTGTTTACAGCACCCGTGCGGAGTCAGTGTCCCTGCAAGACCAACAGCAGATCAGCTGGGACCGAGCAGCAAGGGGCAGCTCCAGGGCAGCTCCATCTCTCCATGTGCAGCTCCCAGAAGCACACGGCAACAGAACGAACTCCAGAGCAGGAAAACAGAAAAGTTGGATGCTGGAACTGACTTCTGCAGAGGGACCTGCTCAGGAAGCAAGTTACACCCCACTTTAGTCGCTTCTAACTCTTGTGAAACAACGTCCTCTCTGCCGCTCCCAAAGTCACCTCAGCAAGGCCCATGAGCAACCACAGGTGCTGGGGCAGCTTTGTCTCCAGAGTCCCCATCAGGGCACAGCAGCTGTCAGAGGCACACGACACAAAAATAAGGAATTTTATCACCTCTAGATTTTAACTTTTAGTATTTCAGTCTTCTCCTCTCTCACTTTTGTTGTTTGATAACCCAAAAGTTCAAGTTTGGGGGTTCTGGAGTGGCATTTTTCACAGCCTTGGAGAGCCACTCACCACACTCCTACAGAGTTTAGTGTCTTCCAGTTTCCTCAGCAGGTAACAGAAGGGAAGAAGGAAGATCTCAGGAAGCAGCAAGACAGCCTGGCATCCAGACTGATGCCAGGACGTTTCAAAAAGCCACCATGGGCTTTTAAACATTGAAGGGTTTCCATGGGTGAGGGGCATTTGCACTGGGGATACACTAACACAGCAGCAAGGAAAGAAACCACAGGACATTTGGACATTTCACTGGATACCAGCCATACAAAACGCAGTTTCACCAACAAAAATAGGCTTAAATAAAATGCCCCAGTCTGGTTTCATAGAGGTCACCATCAATCCCTAAAATATGTAGGTCTGGAAGGAAAATTTTTAGACTTATCATATTTATGCTTTTCTTGGCTCCAGAATTTCATTTTGCCATTCTACCCAGTGTTAAATGCCTCCAAAAATATTGAGCGGTCTCACTTCCAAGTAACTTTATTACAGTTTGAAGAATTAAGCCCCATTTGGCTTCATGTGACTCATATTTTAAATTTTGGTTGAAATAAAAAAGTGGCACCAAAGGCTGCAAGTTTGAAGCTGTAAGTGAAGTGGCGATCTATACAAATGTCTGGGGGATTAAGTAGTAGTGACTTAAAGCCATTAAGGGCAGTGTGAGGTAAGTACTGACTTGCAAGCTTCGTCCTGCCTACTTTAATGGGCTTTTGTTTGCAAGGAAGGGTAATGTTGACTAGTCTCAAGTCTTATCTGAAGCAGGAGTCTAGACACAATTCCCACTTATACAGCTGGGGCATCTGCCCAGGAACAGAGAGCAGAGAAACTATCACTGCCCTAACTGCCTGAACACCTACGTTGCCCTGAAGGAGCACACAGGGAATCTCTATTGAGCGTGTGCTTGGGAGACAGACTCTGCATGAGTTTAGAGCAACACCCTTGAGTCTGGCTCAGGAGAGTGACTTCGGTTTGATCCCAGATTAAGCAAGACTTATGCCTCTCCTGTTGGCACACAGCACATGCAGATCTTCAGAGAAGCAAAACAAAATTGCACATCTTTTTCCATCAGCACCAACACGAGTAAAAAGAGCCACCAGGCTCAGGCACTGTAAATCTCACAGACAGCAGTTCTTCTCTAGAGATAAACCATCAATACAAAAGCACTGGAAAACGGTTCAAGAACTTGGCAGTACAGGGAAAGAAACCCATTGATCTGACTTGGGTACCTCTGAAGTCCGACCAGTTGCAACAGGCGTCGAGGAGGTGCAGTGCCCAGCAAAGAGGCTGTGCTGTCAGCAGCCTGACCAGTGATCTTGATCCTTGATTCCAATACAGCACCCAAAGTCAGCGCTTTATCCACCCAAAGCAACTTTGGAGGCAAGATGTGGAGGAAAGGGGCCTGAACACTGGAGCAGCCAGCGCCATCCAGCCGGCCACACCACGCGGAGATGCCGCAGCTGTGGCAAGTGGCACAGACCCATGGAATCTCCATGAGCAGACCCGTCCTGGCTGCCACACGGCTTGGTCACTGTCACGGACACTCGCATCTCGTTCACTTGCTCTTCATGTGAACACCCTCCATTGCAGCCACAGTGCTGCTTTCACCGGGATGCCCTGTGGCCGCTCCAGCATTCCTGTAAGGGCAGGATGCCTGGTGGCCTCCCCTCTCCCAGCTTTCCATAAGAAGCACTGCTCATTTCACCTGCCTGCTCCATGCTTCCCACACAGCTCAGCAGGGCACTGCTCTTCCAACCGTCTCCACCAGCACCAAATGCAGCCCTTTCCAGCCCAACTTGTCCCAGGGGCAGCGTGTCCTCCTGTCGGGACAGGGCTGGTCCCAAGGGGTCCTGCACACAGGCCCCTTCCCACCATCACAAGGGTGTCCATGCAGAGGGCCTCCCATCACAGTCACACTAAATAAAGTCCTCTTACACACAGCAATATTCAAAAACTCCACCCAAATCCCGTCTGTTTCCCATGGAAATCCTGTGATTTATAGCAAGTAACAGCATAGGACTGAAGCCGTGGGGGATGACGGGGTCTCGTCCTTTGAAATCATTAAGAGCCCCCTCCGCCGCAAGGTCGTCTCCGAAGGAGCCACCACCATCTGGCAGAAGGATCAGGCCTCGCCAAGCGCCGCCGGGCCGGGAGCACGGACACGGCTCCAGCAAGGAGGAAAACACAGATGAATTGTTGCATCTTGCTCCCAGGAATGCTTTGAAAACAACTACCTTTTGGTGCTTTTGGTGCCTCCCACCAGCAAACAAGATGTTCCTCAAAGGAAATTCCAGAAGCACTCCCTGACGAGGAAGTGCCAGCTGATCCCCAGGCAGCTGGAATGCCACGAATTAACATGAGCTGGGACGTCCAGAGGACGTCCCAGTTTGCCACAAATGTAGGGCCATGGTGGATGGCCACCTGCCAGCCATTCTGCACACCGGTGGCTTTGGCAGGTCTGGGTAAAGGAATCTTCCTCCAGAACTATAATGCAGAGATTTACAAAAACAGTCTGGCTGGGAGATTACCAAAGCACACCAGAACAATAAACACAGCTCGAGTAGCCTCCCAGCACTAGAAAATTACCAAGTCAGATCCAGAATTGCTGCAAAAATTCATAAATTGTTAGAATCTGGTGCTTTATTTGAAGTCCTTTGCTTACTCAAGTAGTCCTGTGTGCAAATTTGTGAGAGCCAATTTCAGTGCAACGCCTCAACAGTGCTCCACTTCCAAATGTCTTTCCCATCCTCACAACATACTTCAAAATCGACATCAAAGTCCGTGTGATCTTCTTGGGGAGCAGTACCATGGAAGCCAGAGTTGCGCTCAGTACTTGGCAATGTCTTAAGCTGTGCACTTAATTATAGAAGAGAGGGGAAAAAATGACTTTACATAATGTAGGCGAGAGAGTCACACAGCTCTGCATTTCATTCCAATTATAGGAAAAAAATGAGAGATCTGCATAGCTTAAGCACGGGGAGTCCTAGTCGTGGTGCTTGTGTGTTAAGCTGGACTGACTCGGTGCTCACTGGGCAATCACAGGGTCCTGTTCTTGAAGCCCTCTCCCTCCTTCCCTCCTCCTGTAACCTGAAGACATAAAGAAAGAATCTGGAGCACCTATTCATCACTCTGAGAATGGAAAACAGCAGCACTATGTGCAATCAAATGCAATTCCAAAAGAGAGGAGAGACTGGGGAGGGATTTAATAATTATCAAGCCTAATTCTTCAATTCTTCCTTTCATCTTAAAGAGACTCTGATCAACTGACTGATTTTTGAATGGATAATTACAATGCAGTGGTGAAGATTTACAGAGCATTCAAAAACAACACAAAAGAATACATCCATAATCCTTAAATATTACTTTCTTTTTCTTGACCTCTTTTCAGTGCAGTTTTCCTGCAATCCCTTGCACTCACAATCATAAAAACTGAAATTTTCTATCAATGCTAGAAATGCATAATCAGGTCCCGTTGCTGCAATTTTCCCACCAATCAGTTTTACAAAATGCAGGACAAATCAGTTGTCAGAAAACAACACTGGTCAGTCTTGGTGGTGGGTGTAGATCAAGAGCAAGCCCACTAAGATCAGTCATGTCACAGCTGTAATGCACTGGTATCCATGAGAAGAGCCAAGGTCAAAGACTATGAAAAGATAACGGTTATCAACGAGCTATCAGTGAGTGATTACAGTAGTGTCTAGAGGCCAAGGGAAGGCAAAATTCCCTTGTGATAACAGCACATACTAAGAAAAACTGTGGCCACAGAGAGCTTAAATGATCCCTGCTATCAGGATTATCCTGTGCATAATTTCAACAAGCTGTAGTGGTTTTGTGAGCTTGTTTAGATCTTCTGAATGTGCTCATTTACCTAAATAGGGGCATTTTTAAGAGTAAGAGTGAACGTAGAGGACCAAGTCATTTAATACTGCTCAAACAGAAGGGAAACAATGAGTAGCTGAGGATCAGAAAGTCCATCAGGTTTAACTGCAAACTGAAGCCATCACAGGAGGGGTGGCAATTATCAGCGTTACTGAGGACAGTTAGTTATGGAGGATGACTGCCATGCGGACAGAGAGGTTGGAAAGCATGGAAAAATAAGAATGGGAAATAAACTGTAGACTTACACTAGTGAAATTAAAGTTAAGGTCTGTGTGGGGAAGGGGAGGGGTATCGGTGAGTCCAAGCAGGATGGGGTGAGAAAGAAGAAAGAGAAATCTTTCAGCATATGAGGAAAAAAATAGAAACATCAGAACTAAATCAAGCACATGTCTGCTTTAGGTAAGAACATTTAACACCAGCTGCTATTACTTTTCTCAAACCCATTACCGTTAAAAGGAAAAACAAAACAAACCCTTTCATTTCTGTATAATCTTTGAGGTGTGAGTATGAAAAATGTCACTAGAAAGAGCTGAGTCATTTCCAAGAGGGAGTCTAAGAAAATATTGTTTTTTCTTTTTAATTTGCAAAGTTTTCAAACAATTCCTGGCCACATGCCTATTCAAAAACTCCACTGGTACTAGAAATTGCAACAAACTCGCTAAGAGAATGTTTGTCAAGCTGCAGAGTCATTAGGTAGGACCTATTAACTCAGGACACGCTGTGACTAGTAGGGGATTCTTCTGTGCAAAGTGGCTGTGCATTAGACCAAGCCAAGTGCAGGGGAAGTTCTTGCTTTCCTTCCCTTCTGGTAACAACAGTAAAGGAAAAACATGGGATTATAAAGCTCTATTACTTGCCTTCGCTTTTTGCTCTGCCACCCTTGGTCTCCATGACACAATGAAAATCTATTTACATCAGTATTTTTTTCCTAAGAAACACTAAGATTCAGAGAACGCCACACTGTTATGAACCACAACGTACAACATTAGCACTACTGTGGGAAGCCAAGAACAAACATTCCCAACGCGGCACCAACAAATCCTTTCTAGGGGGCAACTCGGGTGTTTTTATTCTTATCCATGCTTCTGCTTTGGCATCAGCAGCGCTTCTGAGGCGGTGCTCAGACTACAATATAAGGATTGAAAGTAACTGATCTAAACTTATTGTTCTCTGGAGACTGAGCAAACAACTCGACACGGTAGGCTTTCAATACCAATGATAAAAAGTGCAAACATTTTATTCAGCAGGCGAGTTTGTGAAGAGGCTGCCATATATATCTGTCAATTGCTAAAATTTCTCACCTAACAGTCCTGCCTCTCGCAAGTTAATATTTTTCCAAAACCGAGACGGAAAGAATTTAACGATTGCAGCATCCTTTAGATCTTCCGAGCAAACCTAAACTCTCGCCAGGCAGTTGACATAAGCTCCTGTTTACCAAATGCTCTTCAACCTAAAGCCAATAAATGATTAACAAGGACCTTCTCAAGCCACTTTCCAGATGTTGTTTGCCGAGACACCCTCGCACTGCGACGACAAATGGGGCAGAGAGAAGTGGACGGCGGGAGGTTGGACAGCAACGTGGCCGGGCGGGATCCGGCCGCTCACGGACTCCCCCAGGGCTGAATAACCCGGGGGAGCCCCACTGCACAAAGGTTAAAGCTACCTCCATTTATACAAGCGGAAACGTGGCCCAGCTGGGAGTCGTTAGGTTTTTTAGGAGCACAACGCTCATATTTTCTCAAAACAGGTAGCAGCAACAAGCCTTTAACACGGGAGCAAAGGGTGGCAGCTCGGGAGCTCTTGCACTTTGTGTAGTGTGTTATTCCCCCTTTTTTTTTTTTTTTTTTTTAACTGTGGAACAAATCTTACAATAGCTGCAAAGTTTTAAAGAACAAGCTGTGAGAAGTTAAACCCATAGCAAGAAAATTGAGGAGTTCAATTTTTCCACTCTTTCACCCCTCACTATATTTTATTATATTTATATTCCTAAAATTTTTCCTTATTATAATACCAGTACAAAGCAATATATATGAACAGAGCTCCATGCATACTACAGCGGCATAACAATAAGGATGAATTCTTTTTTTCTTGAAATATCAAGTGAGATAGGATCAAACAAAGGCTACATATGTATAGATAATATGAATGGATAGCAGAGCTGGAAGAAGGAAATAAAAAGGAATTTGAAGAATATGGAAACTGGAACTGATCTAGAAAAAAATCAGTTATATTTTAGTGATCAGATTTGCAGAGAGAGGGTAGCACTGCAATCAGCTTTGCAAAATTCCAGTCTCAGATGCCTGAAATCCTACAAAAGTGTGCACGTTTCTTTCCGCCTTATGTTAAAATCTGTATTAATTCAGGCACATTTGAATAAGAGACAAAAGAGGAAGACAATAGGAGCTGTCTGGGTTGGGATTCAGACAAAACCCGGGGCCCTCACTTGCATGGGGACGTGACTCACTGCTCTGCATTAAGCAAATAACAGCCACCGTTTCGGAGCGAACGGGTATTTGGACACCTCCAGCAGCAAGCAAACAGGGGAATAGCAATATATCCTAGAAGAGGAACCCCTTCCTTCTATCCCAAGCTCTCAGCACCTCACATGCTACAACAGGCATCACGTTCAGTCACTGCAAGCGACCCAAGAGGACAGACCTCAACAAGCCCCGCTCCAGCGCAGGGCACTGCAGTAACTTCCCGGGGACCAGCACGGGAATGAATGTTGCAGCTCTGTGTCCTGGGGCTTGTTTCCCCGTCACCACCAGGGAGCCGTGGGGTGGGAGAGGTCCCAGGGGATGAAGTCAGTGCCCTGACACTTTCCTGGACGCATCCTCCTCTGCTCACTGTGGTTTCAGCAGGGACTGCCCAGTCCCAGAGGGAAGGATTTAATTCTCCTGCTCTCTGGAGGATCCCATTAGATATTGTGGCTTGAGCTGAGGAAAGGATTTGTCCCTAAAATTCTAAAATTGGATTTCTAAGCCACTGCAAAACCTAATAATTTTAAAAAGAAATCCATAATGAGGGATATTAGCTAGAGACATATTCCAAGCCACGAGAAGTCAACTAAAACACGTGAAATCATCTTGTGGGGGGACAAAAAACCCGTACAGATCCTGCCTCTACACTTGGACCTCACGTCCAATTTCATTGATGCAAATAGGCCCCTACAAATAGCTGAGGTCTTCCAGAACATTATTCATCTGGAGACCCTTGGGTGATGGAGCTTGATAGGTGGTGATTTCTCCACAAAGCAGTTAATTGATAAATCACTTCAGATTCTCCCCAAATGAGGTATTGACACAATAGCAGAGTACAGGACAGGTCTGAGAGAACTGCACAATAATATATTGGTTATAAACAACCCAAAAGCTCTTGTCAAAAGCAGCAAGAATTGTTCTCTCCAAAATCAAATCCATACTTCAACGATCTGTTTACCCTCGTTAAACACTTAAAAGGTTTTCGTACAGCACTTTTTACCACGCGGATGTCCTATTTCACCCTGACACATACAACATGCTCTTGTCATTCTCTTCATTGCTTAGCAGCTTGTTTTGCTTACTGCAACCTACAGATGTTATTTTATGTCACATCCTCTCCTTTGTAGTGCTCATTTACAAACAGAAAAATCCATGTACGTTTTTGCCTCATCTGTCTTCCTAGTCTGTACGACAAGCTGAACCAAACAGAGCCTCTGAGCAGCAACGGGAAGTCACGCTAGAAAGAAGATGGTAAGAACAGAATTTGGTTGACAGATATTTGGAATGTATTCTTGTACTTTTCCTTCTGAAATTCAGGTGACTATAGCATCTTCGATGGAGAGGTAACTACAAACAAGTACGCAAGCAGATGTGATCCAATCCACTTCACTGTGATGCATTCTCTCAAGATCATTTGCAGTGATATCACACCAAAATGATGCTTGGGAAAGCTGGCAAAGCAGATTTCATTTCTTGTCTCACCTAGAACTAGTTATTTCACCTCTGAATAGCTCCATGACCCTTTGAGGGCACTTCAATTTCACTTACTAAGTCTTTGATTCTACCCTGAAAAGTTTTTCTCTCTGTGAAATGAGATGGGTAGGAATAAAATTTCATGTTCTTCCTAAGAGATGTAGAAGCACCCACTGTTTAGAAAGCACTGACTCCAATACCAGGCAGCACGCTCCTACTCTGCCTAAAGCTGCTTCATGTTGAAATTCAGAAATAAGCTTAGCAAAATACCTATCTCTCCAGGAAAAGCATAAGTCATACTGAATTACAGAACACTGGCCCTGGATATATCACAGCACTGTGGATCCCTCAGAATTTCTAACAAAAGCTATGGCCAACTTCTGTAAAAAGCTAAATTATGAATATATCAGACAGCTGTATTAGCCAAAACTGACAGGCGAATTTGGTTGATAAGGCTGCAGGACATTTAATATAAACTCAAAGGGCTGCACCAAATTAACCCGTGCGTATTTCTCACTCAATGCTCTTAGGATCAAGGGCTATTTATTCCCCCGAGCTCCTGCTGAGATGCAGCCCTCCTCGGTTCCTGCCACCTTGCAAATGCAACAGCCTGAAAAAGTACTTTGTCAGCATGGCAGATTATTGACCCTTGCAATAAATCACACTATTTTATGGTGAAACAAACAAAAAACACACTAATTGGGAAACATAGCCTGCAATCAACGGAGTTACAACAGAGCTAGATTGGAGTAACCAAGACCTTGGTCGGGCCCATTCTTGTCAGCTATTCCCAGTAAGATTGGTTTGTGTGCATGCATACATTACTGGGCAACACTGCTTGCTCTGAGGTGCAGTGCACAGTGTTAACCAGTAGGGATATGAACTGAGACATGGAATATAAGCCTGGGAGCACCTGGTTCTGCTCCCGAGTCACCAGAGAGCCTCACAGAGGCGGATCAGGGTCTCTCTCTGTGCATCCAAACGCCTTTCCTCCCCAGTTATGAAGGACAAAGCACTGGACTCGTTTTCAGCAGCTCCCACAGCTGTTTCAGACCGTGCTGCAGCGTTCGGTAACGCAGGCAGCATCTTTGGAAACAAATCCCTGCGGAGGTGTAAGTGCTATCCAGCTTAGTCTCAGGGGTGGCTCCGCAATGCAAAAGCCCTAATAATCCAATCATGCCTTCCTGCCCTTGAACCCGTACTGCCCGTGATTGTGCACCTGGTCCTGTAGCTGGATTCGCAGGCCCTCCTCGAGGCGCGGAGCAAAGCGGCCGTGTTCACCGCGCGCCGAGCCCCCCGGGGCCGCAGCCTGCAGCTGCCACCGCCGCCTCGAAACGGCTCGAGCACCGGCAGAACACACCAGCCGGGAAGAAAGGGAAGCTCAAAACCAACATCCGACAGCGCGGCTTCTTATTTCAAAAGCGTTTGAAAGGCTGAGTGGAAGGAAGGAGCCTAAAGCTCCCAAACTGCACTTTAAAGTCTTTTACTTAAGTGTCAAGGACCAAAGCCCAAATGTCGGCTCTTCAGGGCTTTTTTTCACGAATCACGGCAAATAGAGGCTGAGACAAGAAGGGAAAGACAGTAAAGAGAAGTTAACTAAATTCTCAGGAGATTTGCACTGCTTTTCTGTATTTTTTTTCATGATTTTATAGACATAGCAAGGCCTGCTTTTCGAATACTTATGATTTGGTAGAGTACTTGCAGTATTATGCTGCTTATTATTATTACTATTAATTTATAATCATTCTTTCAGAATGTGCCTTGACTCTCTAATCTCAGAATATTTCTTAACAGCTGGTTACTAACAGCTGGAAAGTGCTGTTGGTGGTGACCTTCCCGATGCCCCCTGGCACTGAATAACTCTTATTACCCTCATTTTACTCTCACACACGCTAAAAAACTGGAAACACCCAATCTTGCTGCCATTGTGATGGTAAGCAGCTCTCCACCCAGGAAGCAGATCTATTAAAATCAACATATAGATGAGGCAAATCAGCACGACTGCTGAGATTTCACTTTTGGGGCGTCAGAGAACAGAAAATTATACCAGGAACACGGCCCTACAGGCAAGGGAGAATTCAAGGCTCTTCTACCCAGAGAGAGCAAGAACCACTCTGCTGGTTTCCCTGGGGCCTCAAATGTCAAGGACAGAGAGACTCTCATGTCTTAATCCACCAAATACCCACTTCCATGCCCCCCGTTGGGAGTGATGATGCCACAGCCCAGGGACAGCTGTGAAGCACCCGCCCGGGTGCCACCCAGAGCCACCACTCCAGGTAGGAGAGCCCAGTGCGCCCAGCTCCTGCTCTGATCCCCTCGTGCGGTCACTACTACACAAGCCAGCCTTGCTGCCACGGGTCTAGAGCCGATTCCTCCATGGCCCATCCCTAAACATTGGCTCTTTCCCTCCCCAGGACATGAACGCTGGTGTCAGTGCGTGTCGGCATGCCATGAAATGCATTAAACGCTATTTTATCTGCTAGACCTTGGTTGTTTTACTGTGATCTGCAGGACCTATGTCAATTGTAAGGAAGCACTCAGATCCCATCAGACCAGGAGGACACACAGAGACAAACAGACTCCAACCATACTGGGCAATGCCAAGGACAAGGCCCTTGGGCCACAGTATCATTTTAAACAGCTAGATTTAAATGGATTTCATTAATATTCACTTGGCGACGACCCTCCTTTTAGCCTGTTTTCCTAAACAAACAAGGCTTACATAATCATAGCCTTTTTATAGCTTAATCACCTTGGAAGTGTGAACCACATGAAAGACAGGAAACAGCCACCAGGTAAACAGCAGTCCTCAGCATGGAAGAGCTGCAGTTTAAGGCTGGTCACCAGATAATAGAGACCTCAGCTATGAGTGGAAGGGCTGAGGTAAAGAGAGAGATCCCTACTAGCATCCCAAGTCCTGAGAAAAGCAAACCTGACCTCACACATTCTATGTTACCTGCCACACAATCCCAGCACGCAGGCCCCATCCAGAGCCCTTTGCTCCGTCACATCCCGCTCGCACCGAGCCGAGCTCACCTCATCCACGGCACTGCTACAGCAAAGCTCCTCACAGGGAGCTTGGCAGCATTTCCTAGGCACTGTGGTGGCAGCACCTTATTGAGGCAGCTCCTCAACTTAGTTACGTGTATCCCTTTCAAAGATGCAAAGCCACTGGTGAACTTTCTTCCTCCTCACTCTGCTTCCCAAGAGGTTCCCAATCCCACCTTTTCTTCCCGCCATTTTAGAGCTTTGAAATTCCATGTTTGACGCACAGGAATAGAGGAGAGGCATCTCAGAAAAGAAGCTTTCAATATCTTATTCTAAGGGTGGCAAAAGAAGAAGAGGTCCAAATAGGATAAAAGATTATCTATAAAGAAAATGAAATTCTTAGCAATAGTCTAGAGTAATGTCTATAGCACCTCAGCTCGTAACAAGATACAAATATCACACATCCTCCATTCAGTTAGGAAAGAAAATCTCTGCTGTTACTTTACTTTGTATTCTGGCCTCGTTCAGCACATTCTTCTGGAAACTCAAAGGGAACTCTGTAGCCTGGATGGTAAATAATCTCTAGAGCTTTCCTCAGGTAGTGCAAATAGACACAGCGCAAGAGAAGTCCAAGGTACCTTTGTACAAGGAGCCCTTGATAAGGTTTAACCAAACCTCACTTCCAGGCAACTTCAGATTCCTTCAATTTCTTCAGCTCCAACATTCCTCTCAGCTGTGCCAGCTGGGGCTCCTGCCCTTTCCCTCCTTCCTCATGCTCTCTTGTGACGGAAAGCAGCAGCATCAGCATTTATGGATAGAAAGGATTTTTTTCATATTCATCACTGGACAATTATCAATCATATCATGTGTTCATTTGAATAGATACATCTGTAAAATATCTGTAGATGCAAAAGCGCCACTGGAAGCATGTTTTTCTTACAGCTTCCTCCTATAACTTTGCTGCAGCATCACCTTCAGGTGCTCAAGTGTCAGACTGAGTTCACACTTGAGTTTCCCCTTCAAGCTTTTCTACTTCATTCACTGGTATTATCAACTGCAGAGTGTTGACACCCAATTCACAATTGAATCTCTCCTTAAAGAGCTTTAATGCATTTAATACTGCCCTTAAGAGA
Source organism: Rhynchotus rufescens (assembly GCA_032273925.1). Lineage (NCBI taxonomy): Eukaryota > Metazoa > Chordata > Aves > Tinamiformes > Tinamidae > Rhynchotus > Rhynchotus rufescens. The sequence goes on along the minus strand of JAVCKT010035760.1, from coordinate 18,301 downwards.
TACCTTGCAGTAGCCCCTGGGACAGAATACGTCTCTGTGTTGTGACTGCAAAGGAAACACCCACCAAGCTGCCTAGGGCATTTTGATGCCACACTAGATTGCCAGTCTTCATGGCACGTTCAACACTGAGAAATCAACAGAGCTGAAGCTCTTTCAATAGAACAGTCTGTAGATTAATTCCGAGGTATATTTGCATGCTGCAAGCTAGTCTCTATTTGCTAACCCCTGTCCATGCTCCAAAACCTATATTGCTGTTATCCTCCAAGATAACCCATTCCATAAGGCGAACACAGTTAGGGGGAAGGAGTATGAAGCACATAAGAGTAGGTGATTTGGGGCTTCATGGGGCCACCTCTCTCTGCAGCTCAAAACCAATTTCCTTGGGCACCGTGGACAGGAGCTACCCATGGGACAACTCCTGCCACGTTTGGAAGCCGAACAGCAGGAGCCAGAAACCCCATGGAGGCCGAGGCAGATGCTCTGCAGAGCTTTGGGAAGTGAAGCACAAAGGGAACAGGGCTGCAGCTCCAACCTACTTCAACGACACAGAGAAGCCAGTCTGTCTAAGGCACAGCAAAAAACGGCACCAGCTCAAGCGCCTTAAGCCCAGTCTTCTCCACAGCAGGAGGACTAAGGAGAGGCTCCACTTCTCAGGACACAAATTTTCCACCAACTCCAAGTATAAAAAGACTAGTACGGATACTGAGGTTTCATCCCACGGTTTGGACTTCTCCATACTCTCTCATTAGAGCAAAATTAAGCTGAGCAGAAAACAAAAGCAAGTAAGAATGTTAAATACAGTAATTAGTCAATAGAACCAAGGGTAGGAAACCATTTATTATGAGAATTAAGTGAATGATTCACAATGAATAATTTCTCTGGCAAATGTAGCTTTTTTTTTCTCTCTCTCTCTCTTGATGGGAGGAAAGAATTCAGTTAAAGATTTCTGCAAATTGCCTTAACTCCGTGGTCTGATCCCAATAGTCAATTGCTGAAATTAGTTGTGACTGAGCAAGAAGCCTACCTTACGTCATGGGGCACATGGAACTAACATGGGAGTTCTTAGAGAGCTGAACTTAAGCATTTAGGAAAATACTTGTGGTTTATTTTGTAGCCCTTGCTCTTTGGAGCTACTATTATCTCACGGCCACATAAAACCTGCCATGCCAGCACTGCCCCCTTCCCCCTTCTCCATTCAGAAAACGAGCGTGAAGCTCAGCTGCCTTCATGCCAGATGAAAGGCTGCAACCCAAGGAGAGTCGTCAGACAGGGAATATTGAAACACAAGGCACAAATAACTCCCACATAATAACGCTATAGATTCCAGCCCTTCCTTCATATTTCACTGATCAAATGACAAAGAAATGAACCCATCAGAGGTTCTAGGGTGTATCATAAACTGGATATACTGCAGATAGAATAAATAAAACATTTTTATTGTACTTAATAGCACCAGAGTGGCTCGAATTACATTTCAATAAAACTGTCTACTACTTGAATCAGCCTAGGACCAGCACTGAGCAGCCCCTCACTTGTAGCTGAGCTTAAAACATAACAACAATGATTAAAAAATATTAAAAAAAAACACAATGAACCCTGAGCATTCACCAACTTCGCAGTAATCACTGCTGCTCTTCAACTAGCACTCCCCTTTGAGTGGCACCTCTGAAAGGCACCTCAGCTTTTACATATGCTAAGCAGTCCTTATCCTGATTAATATATATATTTTTTCTATTCCTGGATCCGATAACATTGGAAAAACCTGCACAAACGGAGATGACACCCAGGGGTTGACCCCTGCTCGCTCCCCTCCAGAAGGGACCATCTCCAGGACCGACCTTCACTAGAGAGCTCCAGTCCCATCTTGCCCCCGGTATGAAGCCCTCACTCCACAGAGTATAATTTGCAGCACAGTCTTCCTGTCAGCACCGCAGTGCCACAGGGCACAAATGCATCCTTTGGGCTGACAAATTCAGCAAAATAAATTATTCCACAGCAATCCTAACAAAGGTAAATACTGAGCAGCGAACCCGGGAGTCTTCCCAGTGCAAGGCAAGGCTGGAGCTGCCTCTGAATCCACATGGCTTGGTGGTGCTTCAATAAAACAGGCACAAGCCATGATTCTGCAGTTACAGACTGACAGCATCTGGCTTCCTGTTGACCTTCCTCCTTCAAGCCGAAGGGACCCTTCTTTCTGAATCCCGATTACAAGGAATGGGTCAAGGCATGGTGAGAGACGCAGTGAGACACATGGGTGCCGTCCCACCCGTGAGCTCAATAGTCTCAGCCAGGCTGATGGAGACAGCCCTGTCTTCTACTCAGCGCTGACTTTGAGCACAAAGATCGAGCACTTTGAGCACTGACTTTGAGCACAAAGACTTGCAGATCATCTTTTACCTTCTGAAATGACAAACTTGGGCTTTGAACCTTTCCCAGGACTGACTCTTGCGAAAGACATAGCAGAATTGTTGCCAGACCCTACATCTACCACAGGATGCAGCAAAGAAGAGTTGCAATGGATACCCCCAAATGCTGTCAGCGCTTGGGAGATCTGCTTGAAAAACACGAGGAGAAAACCAAAGGGGACAGAGAGCCCTGGGCAGCACTTCAAAGCGCCCCGTCAGCAGCAGAACCGGGGGCAGACTAGAGACAAACGTACAGCTAGAGCCCGGAGACCTGGATTTGCTCCCACGCTCGTGGCAAGAGGATGGCTGCCCTGTGCTTTGGTATTGGCACTCCTTATCTCCTTACTGCTATTTCCGTGTGGGATGCGGAGAGCCGCCGAGCGCAGGACGGAGGGCAGGTTTTGCGGCAGCCCCGGAGCCCGGTGCCTCTCCCGGCCGTGCCAGCGGGATGCCGCCGCACAAAGGGATTCTTTCCACCAGATTAAACTTGCAGATCTCCCCCCTCGCTGCCTGGCATTGTAACGCAGCCCCGCGCCGCGCAAAGTTAATGATTTGCCCCTCCTCACAGCCTACGCACGCTGACACCAGAGACTTGTGAGCAATTAATTGATAGCGCGCTACAAACTGAGATAAGGAATAAGCACTCGCAGCGCTGGCACCGCGCATCGCAGAGCCTCCTGATTCGGCCCAATCAGGGAAACATGCACCGAGCTGCATCTGTAACAGCCGTATCCACCATCTAATTATCATTATTTGCATTTATGATAGGCTAAATGCAGTGACGGGACCAGGCGCACAGGAAGCGCTCGGTGTTGGAGATACAGGAATAGCAAAAGAGAAAACTCACTTCTGGAAAGGAACGTTGCCAAGTAGATCAGGTCCAAAATTTGGCCTAAAATACAATGGTGGAGACAATAAAGGAAGATTTTTTTTTCCCCCTCAGAGAAAATACATAGACAGTCCTTGGAGCAGGGACGCCACTGCTCCCTGCCAAAGGGGTAATTTCATCCCAGCACATGCATGTGAGAATGCCACAGGCTCAGGCCTGGGAGTTCCAGCACGAGGCTGTCTGCAGGCTCAGCCTAACCTCCCTGGGCTGCTCCAGGACACTCCAACCACCTCCTGAGGAAAAGGAGAGGTCCTCACTGCCCCACAGAAGGGACAGCAACTTTTGTCCTCCTCATCCTCAATAGGCTTTCTAACCACCGGGCTACGGTGACAGAGGCCAGGAGTAGCAGCACAACTATCCTGGGAGAAAGCAAAGAGCAAACCCAGGCCAGCCTCTGCTAGGAAAGGCTTAGGCGAGTTCCTTCGTGGGCTTTATCCCAAGGAGAGAGAGGCACCTCCTGGTAGCACTGAGAAAAGCACCCATATGTCCCGTCTCTCAGGAGCCCAAGATGTACTTGCTCCCTCTCCAATGTATTTATTTGGAGCTAACATTCACACTGAATCCATAATATCTGAAATATGTGGTCAGGTACCTAGCTCAGAGCTGGGAAGTCCATTGCTTGGTCCTGGTGCCTAAAAAACAGTTTCAGTTCTAACAATTCTGCAACAAACAGAAAACAGAAATATTCCTATCTCACTGAGCAGTTGGGAGACAGAGATGCAGCATTGAAGGCTACTGCTCACACAGCTACAGCAGTAACAAAAACTCTGCAAACACCGAGAGCAACAGATAACACATTTTTGTAAAATGCAGAAAGACTTCAGCCCCAAAGCTCTGCAAAAGGGAGTTTCTTTGGAGGCTGAAAGTGTTGTGGAAAGGCGAGGTTACGTTCCCACGTGTTACAGGTAGGCAGTGGAGCGCAAATGCACCGGCCTGGCCACAGCTCAAGGGCTCTGCTCTTGGAACTGGCCACCTCCTCCAGGACGTTACCAGGTTTCCAAAATGCAGCAGAATTACTAAGACAACTTCACAACACATCCAAACAGATCACTTAGCATTTCCCACTGTATCACAGTAACACTTGTAGTTCTAACATATCAATTATGCAGCTTCATATTAATTTGATTTGCAGGAGTTCTGCATTAATCTCTGCATGAAAACGGAGCAAAATTTATTGCTTAAATATCCCTTCACCAGAGCTTCTGCTTTGGTGGTCAAACTTGTCATGGTGAGAACTATAGAAAGCAGTGCTAAGTACTACAGCAGTACAAATCTGTCCAGGAAACAGCTTTGATTCTCCTTCCTCTACAGCCAGTAATTACAGCAGTAATTTCACTTGTCCTGGCAACTTCATACCATGTATTTCAATAGAGAATCAGGTGCAGGGAGGTTTCTTGGAAATCTGGAGGCTAAGAAGCAGGATGAAACGTGCTAATCGGGGAAGGAATTGTCTAAATATCCTGACAGAAAGAAAAGCTCACTGCTGTCAAAGCTGAAAGACATCTTCCTGAAGTAATTATTAAAGAACGTGCATATTAACTCATTTTGCATTGCTGTTTGCAGAGCCCATAAGAAAAAAGAACCCCCCAAGCTGGCCCAAAGCACAATGTACTGGATTTCTTTCTACTCTGGATAGTACAGACTGGTTTAAAAGACAGTCAGCTGGTAAATTCACTTCCTTTCTTCACATCAGATTCATCCTTCCTGGTAGCAGAACCAGGACAGCAGAAAGCCCAGCGAGGGTCTTTATGGGCTCACTATGTCCCTAGAGAATCCCCTGCTAGACAAGAGCGACAATTCCCAGGACGAGGGACAATTCCCATCCCCGTCTGACAGGGATGGCCAGTTGCACCTCGCAGCCATCAACACCCTTGTCACACCAGCTGGGCCAACTCCTGCTCTGTCGCTCAGCACTCAAACAGCACGAGGGTTTCTGGGCTTCCCCACACAGCAGACACTGGATCAGGACTGCTCCTTCTTCCTAGCAGTGATGACAGAGCCATTGAGTTCCTGCAGCTGCCATTGTACTTCCCTTTGGTGCTTCTTTTCTCAGCTAAGTACAAATTCTGAGGTTTTCTCTGCAACTTTTCTCCATTCCTTCCTTAGATCTTGCTTCCAAGGCAGAGGAAGAGCCTGCCAAGGCTTCTGCCTCCCCTCCTGCAGCTGATCCACCAGCTCCTGTCCCATTCCTACAGTCCTCCTACAGGTCCATGGAACAGGCAAGGCAGAAATCTGCCCAAAAGACCAGACCCTCTTTCAATAGCTACTTAAAACCACACTGTCTATAATCTACCTTTGACTTTCAGGAATTCAGATATTCTTTTTTCGCAGCAATTCAGGCAGCTCACAATGATATGATTTTATGAAATTAGCACTGCTCACCTGTCCAAGTGTTTACAGTTGGACTGTATTGTGTTATACTGGTTTGTGGCCACTTCTATATCCTCCTCCTGGGACAGCATTGCTCCTACCAGAAAGATTCAGCTCCCTCTACTCCATTTTCACACAATCTTCTCATAAGTAATGGATCAACGTCTGAAGCAGAAGATACCCCATGCATGTTTTGCAGTTCTGCACCTGTACCAAAACAGACAGCATCTTTCACAAGAAAAGGTGTACGGTGCAGGAACCAGGAATTTTGTTTCTTCCTGGTGCAAATGCACTCAATTCTTTCCATGAAATCCCCATCTAAGGAGATGCCAAATAAAACCTAAAGGGAAAGAGGAATAAATGGCCCCATCATTCTGTTTCTTATTATTAAAAAGAAAATCAGGTGTCCAGGATTACAGTATAGCATTCAATTTTACAATGAACTATTTATCCTAAGAAAACAACCAAAAAAAGTCTTTATTTTGAGAGAGAGAGAGAGCCTGTAAATTTTCTTCTTATATATGCATTGACTAATTAGATTAATTAAGCATGCAAATACTTCTGAACAATCAGGCAGGTGGCAAATCACATTTAAGATGACTTATACGATTCATTCTATCATCCTCACTTGACAAATGACATCCAGTTCTGCATGAAACCAAGGAGAGAAAACAGCCTGTTATTTGCAATATATAGTACTGTTATTTTCACCTTTTATTTACTGCTTTGGAGCAACACTGAAACAATCCACCAAAGAATTTCCAGCAGCTAAGCCCCTTTCACACGAGGGCCCAGAAATATAATTCAGTGCAGCGCACTGAAACAGCAAAATGTGGTAAAGGTCTTAGCAGTGTGACCAACACTGAAACCTCTGAGATCAGGGGCACTGGGCGGTGAGGGAGCTGTGTGGAAGCCCATTCGCAGGACACGGAGGTCCCTCTGGATACGGAGGGCACTGTGTTGGCCCCTTGCACGCAGAGGTGGCCGAGGTCCTTGCACTCTGTTTGACAACACAAGTGCCACCCTGGTCCCATCTCAAGGATGTTCCAGGCTTCACAACTGAGCTGCACAATCAACATATCAATGAGGCATCTCCACAAAACCAGGGAAGGAGCCCAAAAACAGAACAGTCCAGGTTGAACACAGCGGATTTACCAGACCCTCCTCATTGTTATGAGCTCTAACGCCGAGGTTTTCACCATGAGTTAATGAGTGGATTGCCCCACTCCTCTTGTACACTGGCACTAATCAGGAGCAGGGAGCTACTCAAAGCCTCATTACCAGCCTACAGAAAAAGCCAGTGAATCCTCAAACAGAGGTTTTGCTGCAGTGGCACATTGCTATTTAGCTAGAGGGAGGCAGGAGAAAGCAAGTCAGCAGTGACACATTCTGTGCCTCCAGCTGGGGGAGAAAGAAAGCCCAAGTATATAATACCACATCTTATCGGAAGTAGTTAATCTGACATAACTTACTTAACAAAAATTACAGCCTATTAAGAAGGCATGTAAGCAATGCAGCTGAAAACAAGTCTACACGGGAATCAGCCAGCGTAATTATGGCTGGCTAAAAAATAGGAGAGACAGAGGGAAAAAATGTGCATAATTTACCAGCTGACAAATGTTCATGACAAACAGAAGAAAACAGGTCCTTGACAAAGAACAAATAGCTACTCTCTTTGTAGTTCACTTCAAAACTCCAAGATTTTTGGCTGTAAAGAGACCATTTTGCTCTTTGTGAGCACGCAGCTCGATGCAGCCTGGGGAACCCGGCTTGGTTTTGCTCTCTGGGTAAACACGAGCATGTCTGGAATCCTGTGAGATTCCTGTTCCTCTCCACCTCCTAAAGAGATAATCACACACACTGCCTAACATTAAGCACAGGACCCGTCCTTCCGGAGCTGCGCTTTAAATTCAGGACACACTCATCTCCTCCAGAAGGACCTTCTCCAGGAGCACCCCCTTTCCCACATTGAGGGGGGCAGCACTGTTCCCCTCAGCAGCGTCACTACCACACAAAGGTCAAGCCTAAGTGGGGACCAAACCCTGGGACTGCCACAGGGAAATCCTGCACACCAAGCTCAGGATACTCCAGCATTCGGCACTATACGAGCCAGGGCTTGGCTAATGAACATCTAAGAGCCTGGTGGGTTTTATGATGTGCTAAACGCAGCACGAGTTGAGGAAGGAGATATTCTAGGAAAGAGATATTCTAGAAACCATCTCAAGCCTGGACAAACCAGGAGCCTGATTTTCTTGGTCTACAGGCACCTGAAAAGCAGCTAGTTGGATTTTTTGCATCATTAGGCTTCCAAATACTAGGGCCTGAGGAGCAAACACACCGATTGTAATCTTGAAATGTTGTCTCCGTGCTCTCCTCTGGATTGCATCAGTGCCATGAACTGTCACCCTGCTGAATAACTGCTTGGGGTAAATTTCCATGATGGTTTTCTTCTGGTAGGTACAAGTGATTTGATCATAGTAAATAAACAAATAGAGGGATGAAAAAAGAAAAAAAAAGAGGAGTGACCATTGACAAGTCTGTGATCAAGACCAAATTAACAAAACTTAACGTATTATCTAGAAAAAGTACTATGACCATTATTTTACACTCTGGTGTGGTCTTTGAGGAGGCCAGTTTTCTGCAGCAGAATACAATCATTAGCAATACCCCAAAATGTTACTCCTAACTGGGTTTTTAAGCGCCTTATTAGACCTGGCTTTGCACTTCTTTTCCTAAACAGGAGAGACATTTTCAGGTAAGAAATCTTGACTAAGAAAGGACGCAACAGAGGAAACAAGACTACGGAGCACTCAAAATAAGCGGGAAGTTCTGAACGCAGCCCGCGTGCCAAGGCCTGGCGCGAGGTGAGGGCTGCTCGCGGAGGAGAGCGCAGGCCGAGCCCCACGCAGGGAAGGCCTCTGGCGGCCCTCGCTGCGCGCCCGGCCTCGCGCCGGTGCTCGGCGGCTCAGCCCTTCCGCCTCGCTCCTCCCAGCGCTCGCACGGCCCCGCGTGGGCCCACACGGGCCTGGGCCCACAGCCAAGCGCCACATCGGCCGCCGCGGGGACGGCCGCGGATGTACCCCGGCGCTGCAAGGAGGGCTGCAGCGAAGCAGCCTCCTCACGTGCTTACAGATAACTTGCCAGCAAAGAATGGGCTAAGACAGCATGGAAATGGGAATCCCCTTTTCACTTTTGTCATCCACTTTAGTGACCTCTGCTCTGCCTTTCTATTTCTAATGTATTTCTATTCCGTCTTCTTCAGCATCATTACCCAATACTGCAAAACGTATTTTGACACCCGCTGATAAATGCAAGGAGCAGAGTGCGGGAAACATACGTGTCTGCACAGCACGTGAAACACAGCATGTATGTAATAAACCTCCACAATTTCCTTAATATACTCCAGCTTTCAAACGTTGTTCCTTCAGCTTTCCTGAGCAAGCTAATTCCAGCATGAACACCGCAAGGTTCACTGCTGCTTTTTTTCCCCCCTCTCCTTTTTCCCTTTAGAGGTCGGTCTCTCAAGTAACAGCTCCTGCATTTTAGCTGTCAGCAATATTTCCTTTTTTTTTTTTTCTCCCCCACCCCCCTTCTCCTCCCACTGCTCAGGTCAATCATCTTTTCCCATTGAGGCTAGAAAACCTGCCTGCTCCCTTGCTCCCTTATTTACAGTCTCCAATCTCTCTTCCTTCACTTCCACTCAGCCCTTAGGCCGCGTTGGTCATTCTCCTTTCTTCCTGCCATTTCAGAGCATTTCTTCTCCCACCTCCAGAGCTTTCACACAGCCCTCCAAGACGACATGCACCCAGCAGCCACGTTGAGCTCCATTCACAAGATCCTTGTCCCTCGCCAAGCGTCACCTTCTCATCTGAACACCCGCAGCTGCACGTTTACCACAAGGACAGATCTGCACTGTGTGATTTAGTGCTCTGATTTTTTAATAACTTTATCAATAGGGATGTGTTAGAGCTTTCCTGGGAATATACATTTCCGTCTCGTGAAGCAAATCAGCCTTAGGACCTGACAACAGACAAATAATTCTTTTTAATCCCTATCTTTTCAGGTTCTCATTAGCTTTTATAAATAGTACAACCAAAACATAGCTGTTATTTAAGGGAGTTTAATCTCTTGAGTATTTCTCAAAGACATGACATTTCATCGGCTCCATGCATCACATTTAGAGCTTTCCAACACTATCAGCTGGCCAGAGAACATCTAATAGAAAGACTGTATGAGAAGTAGAATCACCATCCTTACGGATGTCTCATCAGGAGGAATGCCAGGATTTTTAAGGCAACTGGAACAAAGTGCCTGAAAACCCCTCAGCACTTCATTCTGAACAGCTGGATCAGTTCAGACAGTATGTGGGGAGCTGCATTTGTAGTTCAGACACTGCCCAAACTCTTTGGGTTGGAGCATTTGGTGGGAAGGGAGATCCAGCATCGTGGATGTTGCCTGGGCATCTCCGAGGACACGCAGCCAAACCCTCCGGGCCTTCCCTTCCCACCCCGAGCCGCAGTTCGTGGCTCTCCCTTCACGTGAGGGGCCTCCCTGCTCCTCCTGCCCATGGGTGTCCGCGTCCCAAGCGGCAGGAGCCGACGGCCGCGCTGCTCCGAGGGACACGAAGCCCCGTCCTGCAGCCAGCTGGACCAAGCTGCAGCTCACATTTCAACCTGCCAAGGCCCTTTCTTGCATTGTGACAATTAAAGCTAACATAAATTCTTTTATTAGCCCTCTGGAGCCAACAAGTCCAGAGAGCCTAGTGTTACGACAAGCACAAGACACATTAGTCCGTCTATATAGATTTAAAGCAGTCAAAGAGGTCTCACAACTATGAAGAGTCAGGAAATGCAGCCACAAGGGTTTCTTTAACCCTTTCTATTAAAAACCAGATTCCTTCCACACTGCATTTTTCCTGTAAAGCGAGCAGACCACCGCCACCAAACGGGACCATAAAATGGAAAAGAGTGAAAACAAATGACATCTCATGTAGATTCCCTTTCTGGACTACAGTTTTGCACAAAGACAAATTCTCATTAACGCTTAAGAAGATATAAAGTAACATCAGCTTACCCAGAGTTGGATTAATATAGAAGTCATTCCACTAATCGTCTTACCGAAATACTAAGTACTTGGGTCTACAATATTCAGCAAGCACAAACTCATTACCAGAACAACCAAAGGACATTTCAGTCCTTTGGTAAGGCCTGAAACAAAAGTAAAGCTACAAAACACCAAAGCTGACAAACCCTAGAGAAATGCAGGGAATAAAACAGGTGCACTGCATGGGGAGAGCAAAATGAAACATCACCCGGAGAGGTACTGATCCCACCTACTCCCATAAAGCCAATAGCAACATTCCCAACTACTTCTGTGGGGACAGGCTTGAGCCATTGAGGAATTTTAGTCAAATTCTAAAGATTTCATACATGCTCAAAAGGAATGTGTGTGTATATTTAACGAGATCAATTTTGTCTGCCATCTTTCAATGGTCTCCTAACAAATTAGGAACTTGCCAGTGTTTCTCATGACAGAACAGAAAAAGATATCAAAATACATGAGAAACTGCTGATTCCAGGCTATAGAAAAGAAATAAAGAAGAAAGTCCAAGGCATCATCCAGACTAAGATCTGGTCACGGGCCATAGAGACTGGAGAAGGGCACATCAAATCTGCTGAGATTTTCCAGCAGGTTAATTTGGGCTTATAATAGAGTTTCAAAATTAGGCTGTGCAAGCAGGTGTAATCATTGCAAGGACCGATAGACTGTAAAGCACTAGTGTTCAAAACTTAATTTAAATCTTGGGTAGAATTCATATTAAAAGTCTTATTAGGTGGTCTGTTAGACTGCTGTGAACTTTCCATTATATAAGGTAGTCTATAAAATATTTTCCAGCCGACTGTTTGCTGTCTTAATTATGCAGTGTGATATATAATCTATACCATTGGCAGTTCATTCTCGCCTTGGCACTTTTCCAGCAGTAAAATAATAAAGCCATTGTATGTTTTCAAGTCAATAACTACCTCAAAAATAATAAAAAAACCCTTTCACTTTAAAGGTCCTGTTCAAAGGCTTGTTTTTCTTCCCAAAAAATAAAGCATTTCAAGTCTGATAAGAATTAAATAGTAACCAAAAGTCAATAGCTATAAGGCTATTAAATCTTCAAGAGAAAATCTTCAGAAATTAGAAAACACATTTTTTGTTTTCTTCATGCGCTTAATGCCTAAACTGTTTGGATTCAAAAGACAGTGAGCTGATTAAAGACGCTGCTAATAAAAGTGGCTGAGGTATTTTATTTAGCTTGAAATACAAAAAAATTAATTAACATTTGCATTATGAGCCTGACAACCCTGGGGGCACCGTGGCCCCTCCAGGTTCGGATTCGCTCGCTCTCAGGCTCATCCATCACGCCAGGCACCCGGCGGCCTCGTACCGAGCCAGCAAAACCATCAACCTTGGTTCCTTCATGGCTGCTTTTCCATTTCTGCTGTGCATATGTAAGTGTGTATAATCAATATCGTAATTAAATTCCCGCCATTGTATTACTGCAATTCCCAGCAGATTAATGGCTAAAAAACCTGCACCTGGAAAGAGTACAAGACAACAGCAGCTCTACTTTTTAGGGCCATCACACAAATACTGATGATCTTAATGGACTTCTTGTCCACTCTGATGGCTCGTTAGTGGCTCCAGTACAGCAGTATCAGGTGCATATGAGCAGCCTCATTTCACCTAGTCCTGAGGGCTAATCAGAATAAAAACAATATTGGCAAATTGGAGAACATCCCATGTCTTAAATACGGGATGTATTTCCCCAAACTAGTGCAATGTTTCTCCAAAACATTCAATTCTCTCAAAAACAGCCCCAAAAGCTCCAGGTCCTCCTGCCCCTTTCTGAGCAGCTCCGTAAGCCCTGACACTTATGGACCCATCTGGGCTGGGGAAACACATGCGCTCAACCTAGGAGCTTCTCCCGCCTTCAAAAGCTGCCTTCTGATTTCACAGGGTTCGAACGATTTGAAAGAACTAGGGATTCTTCTTATGTTACGTGAATTATTTATAACAGTGGAGCCACAGATTCAGTTCTTGAAAAGAAATTCCAACTCCTTCAGGTCAGTGTCCTTAAATTACTTTTACTGACAAAATTAACGTAGCCAATGAGCACAAGCTTATTTCAATCCATTAAATTCCATGGTGCCATTGTGGAAAAAGCTGCAGATTTTCAAAAAAGGTGCATTTTGAGTCAAGGTCACTGGGCTCAGTTCAGCTCTAGGTCACACCTGGAGATTCAGAATTGCATTTATGAATTGGGAAAGCAAACATGTGCATGTAACTTGTTCTCTCTCTTTGTCCCCCCATACTCACAATACTTATATTCAACACAGCATTATCAAAAACATCATTTTAAACAACTGTCTTTGAACTGAGCCATGCAATAATCTAAACATCACCATAAATATTAATGCCTGTCCAAAGCAGCAGCAGGGAAGGGGGCTGGCTCTGCATCCCTGGATTTACCTGGTACCTTTATTGCATTAGCCATCGAACACTGATGCTGTGTGATGCCAAATTTGTCTAGCACGAGCTTGGCCTTGAACAGATTGGCACTGTCAGGACTGCCATGAAGCATCTCAGACCCGTCACAAAACTGGCCGTTTGCAACAGACCCTTCCCTGGTCAGAAGCACGACGGTGTCTGGCTATAAAAGCACCACAGAACATCTCTCCAGTGCACGCAGCATTTTTAAAAATTTCTCATGCTGTAAAAACTTTAAGTCTCTCAGTTGGCTGGAAACAAGAAAGTTCCTGAAATGATGGTTTAACACCAGGTTATGCTCTTACTCCCCAAGTCTGATTTTCCACGTAAATAACCATTTCATCAGAGATCAGCCTTCCCAGGAAGCCAACTGCTCTCTGGCTAAAGATGTAGCATCTGCCATCCTCATTCATCATCAGAGGTACCGCACTTCTCCCAGGAAAAACAACAGAGGAGCCGCATTCACAAGCACTAACAGAAGTCCGTTTTCCAAAGGCAGCCAGAGAACTGTGAACATGCAGTTCTACCCCTTTCGCTTCACATAGCTATCAAGTAACTACTCCTTTCACTTCATATAAGGCAATTAACATCCCCACTCTGATCTTCCTTGCAGCAACTGCTCCTCAGAACAGCCTGAGTCCCCTCAGAGAGGCTGCTATAACATATGAAGTCAGAAACGGGATCAGAAACAATATGACGCTGATCAACAAAACAAATTGGTGACAATGACCACTCAGAATCAAAGTTATTTCCTCTGATTTTCTTCTAGCAGGATGCTTTTGCAGACTATATAATCACTAAGTAGCTTTTACATTTTATTTTATTAAAGATTCTCAGTTTTATACAAAAATACATAAAAAACAATAGGAGAGATGTACAGCCTAAAAATACCACTGGAATTGCTCTGAAAAACAATTTTTGATCCTTTCTGTATCACAAAAACAGATACCTTAAAGTGAGTCCATTTAGGTGATGAGTCACAGCCTTAGCAGAGATTTTAGAGGCCATGATTGAGTCATAAAGGAGAAATAAAGGTGAGAAGTGAACCTGGGCAGCCGAGTTGAGAGGACGGGGACAGAGGCACCAGGCTATGGGTGAAACCAGCCCAGCACCGCACAGAGGATAAAGGGCCGAGCAGAGACATTCACCCTTGATCAACCCTGATCAGCCCAGCCCTGTGGGACGGCATATGAGCCTTTTTTCTTAGCCAGTGATTCATTCTGATCTGATATTGACAATGCTTTTTATGCCCTCTGATCTGGTTCCCCTAAAAAAGCCTAATACTCATCTCAAACCGAGTTTCATGTTCTATGTCACCATGTTTTTCAGGACACAGAAATTTTACTTTCATAAAAGCTTTCCACAGTTTTTGCATTGTCCCAGATTTCAGCTTCCCTATCGTTGGAGCAAGCAGCATATATAATAGGCTTTTTTTTCCTGTTTAAGTGATGTTTTAGGAATTGAAGGTCTGTCTTCTTTTGGGGTTTAAATTTTATATTTATGTCTTGTCAGCCCTAGGCCTTCTCTTTTCCCAATTTATTTTTCCACTTACTTCAAGCCATCAACCTATCTCTGCCATTAGCTCTGATTTATAATGCCTAGGAACATAATCCAATCATGAATCTTCCTTGGGAATGCCATAGTGGCATGAGAAAAGAACTCCATTTAGTCCTCTTTTCCAGGGCAGAAAAGATTAAGAAGTTTCCAGAGCCATCAAAAAAAAAGGCTCTTTTGTCCAACATGCCCATTCCAGACCCCGCAATGCATCAGCTCATCAGAGAACATGTCCATGTACAGGTAGGGAGGAAAGGGGTTCTTGTCTCAAGACCAACGTCTCAAAAGCCTCCCTGTCCACAACAGCATTTGACTTGGACCTTTGTAACCTTTCTCTAAAAAGGACAAAGAAAGACCAGAATAGTAAAGATATGGGAGAACCTGATCTCAAATCCTCAGCCTGAACTGGGCAGGTCTCAGACCTCCCTCATTTCACATGAGCACCTAATTTAAGTCCTTCTGAGGTGTCTGCACTGCTATCCTCTCTCAGATTTTCATCTTCAGATTTTCATCTTCAAATTCAGAAAATCTATATATTCCAATGCAGTTGGTGCAAATAATTTTAATAAGTCACAATTTTCCACATAAACATCTTCTATTAAAGTTCCATATCATATTTATTGTCAGCCTATGAAAATTGCATAGATTTGCTCTTGGATGGACTACCCCATCCTTCGTTTGAAAGCAATGCAGAGAAAGGGTGGAAAGCAGAGTCACACTGTACCTCAAAGCCTGCAAAGTCAGCACTGCAAGCAGACAGCTGGATTTATTTATCCATCCTGTCAATTCCATGATCTCACTTATGTTATTGCTTACTTTTTCCTATCTTTATCAGTTGGCCATTTCTGCTGTAAATCTTCTAAATGTAGAGTGGAGGAAGGCAGTAAAATGATCCTAGGATTTATTACACAGCTCTTGCAAGACAGAGTTGTGTGATGCAGAATACAGGAGATTTCTATGGAAATACGAGCCCCCTCAATGAGTCGTTTTGATCCTTCCAGCTAGAACTTTCTGAAGTCTCACAGGTGACACAGGAGCCTAACCCCATTAGCTTTCAGCACAACTTGCACCCAGTTGTTAATGTTGCTTTCGAAAATGGGAATTAGAATAAAGATATATATGATGCTACATAAAAATATCAAGTGCAGTTCACAAGGAAGTTGTTAGAAGAGCTCCACAATGTAATTTTATAGCCAGAAGTCACCATTTCAATCTGAATAGTTTGGCAATTTTATACAGCAAGAATCCTATATTCCTGTGCAGTTTCACAGTGTGTTCTCCTGAATACCAATAAAGACTCATCCTGGACATGCAATGAATAGCAAATTAATATATACTGATCTGCCACTTGTCATAAAAACCTCTCGCCGACAGTTCCCCCACATCTCCTCTCAATTGTTTTGTCCAATCAATAAAAAGACTTATGTCTGACTTTTACATGAAAATGGAAAAGCGCGAACATTTACCCATCTTGTAAAGCACAGTGCTCTTCTGAGAAATGTTTGGCAGAAACTGCTTCTTACAGTAACACTTTACTTTAATGGCACTTTAATGCTGAATTGACAGCAAAAACTCCCATAGAAATGTTCGAGGCATCCACATTAATGCTAAATAAAAGTCATAATGATTTTAGAGAGATGCCGGGACAGACCTGCCTAACCTGGAAGGGGTGGGAGATGCTCACCAGCCTCAGAGGTGCAGGGACCCTTCATGCACCGCAGCCCTTGCAGGCCACCCCTTTGCAGCCAGAGGTGCTCTTGGGGCACTGCTGGGCTCAAGGGCAGCTCACAGGCAGCTGGAACATGGTACCTACACGAGCAGGGACCTTCAGCCAGGGATGAGGGCTATGGAAGACCCTTAATCGCCTCTCAGAGGAGCTCCTCCAGTTGTGCGCTAATTATTTATCCGAAGCCTACAGTTGTGCATCAATTATTGATCTTAAATTCACAGAAGTGCAATGTGAGCCTCACAGAGATTCAGGATGGGATTTAAATTTATTGAGTTAAATTTGCAGCTTGGATCCCTTACTAGAACACGGGTGTGCCGAGCTGGTTCCTGAGCTCGCAACCTGCCCTGCCACAGCTTCTTCCCCAAAACCTGCTGCTCCTTGAGCTTCCCTGCCACAGAGGGCCAGGGATCTTCCCCAGGTAAATAACAAATGCGCTTGCATTTCCCAAGCAAGGGAGCTCGGCATGGGACTTGCCACTGCTTAGTAGTTCCCCCGCTGAGTGCATTCAGAGCTCAGAGAAATGAGAAAACAATCCCTACATCCCTTCCAGGTAAATTCCTGTATCAGGAAAAAGAAAATATCTCAGAAAAAGTGAATGTATGCAGCCTTGAACACAATGCTATTTCTGATCATTCACTGCTGTGATACTAGTAAGAAAATATCACCAATTTTTAAGATTTGAGCAGCTTAATTACACCTCTTCCATTTCAAATAATAAAGTTTAAAAGTAATTAATAAAAAGGATGTGGCTATATCTGCAATAGTATTTCATATTTACTGCTGGAGAAATAATCTTTTAAAGAGGTTAAATAGGCACAGAAGGTGCAATAGGGAAGAATAAATTCTTAGGCAAGTTCAAATTCAATTATGGGCTACAGAGAAGGTAGCAGGCAGCATCGCAATGGCCAGACAGCTCCCTCATTTATAACAACTATAAAGCCAGTTTCTCCGTCTGCAAGACGGGTAATGGTGTTGACCTTCTTTGTATTCTTCCATGACACGTACTAATGAAAGGCACGACATAATAAACATAGTTTCCTCCCAGACTGCAATCCCACAAAGTTTCTGTGCAGGAGCGCAATTAAAATATCATCTTTTACAGTCCCAGCACACAGAGGCTGCTCTTAAAAACAAGGCAGCGAACACAGGGAAAACGCCCAAGTGGAAAATTTTGATAATCTTGGTTGAACAACAACAAATGGGAACTGGGACACAAGCAACAGGGGGGCAGCTACCAGCTCCACCAGGACTGAGGCATCTTCATGACCCAGAAGGGGCTTGAAACAGGACAGCACAGCTTGTATTATCACTGCATTTCATCTGGTCCATAAGGCTTCTTCCTCCAATGGAAGAGTCTGGACTTTTCAGGAGAAGGTTCCTTGCCAAGAACTGATTTCTGCCTCTCTAAGGCCCTGAGAAAAGAGGCCAGGCAGAGAGAGGGCGAGGGAAGCAAGCCGTCAGGTTAACATATTTGCCACAGTATTATCCACTTCTTACATTACAGTGTTGTATGATTCCCTTCCAGCCTTGGTAGATTATTGGGCCTAAATTTGATAGCTTAATAGCAGAGAGAACACATGCTCACACACAAAAACTACAGTTGGAAAACAGATTCATACACAGCCCTCCCTTCCTAGCACTAGCTGCATTCTTGGGGAAAGAAACGTGAAATCTGCCAGGAGAAGGTCAAGACCACACAAAGAAAATAAATCATGGCATTGCTATGTGGACTTGTCTAAAGGTTAAGGATCTAAAGGACAAGCAGATACTCTAAAATATAAACAGCCCCTAGGGCATAATTACTTAACCAACTCCATT
>JAVCKT010035758.1:2040-12216 GCA_032273925.1 Rhynchotus rufescens | reverse complement strand
ATAATCACAAAACTTTGGACTTCAGTACATGATATGTTCCAATGGAAACTTGTTCTTTCAGTAAAATTGTGACCTGAGCTAGATATAACAGTCTTACTGTGATATGGGAAATCTTTTGATTTATAATGGCAAAAAGCAAAAACTATATCATGAGGCGTCTCTTCTAGTCATGACTCTTTATTTTATCCCTCCTAAATTTTAATATGAAAACCTATAGCTTTCTAGTGAAATATACCTCAAAACTGTAGGCCTGAGGACCCTGAAATATCATATCTACTACTGACCTAGATCTGACATGGAGAGACCAAAACCGTGTATGTTGTATTTCAAAATTGCTGAGGTATGGAATATTTAAGGTAAATACACTGAAAAAGTTCGGTAGAAGATTAGTGAAGTGATAAGAAACATACATGCTAAATTTGTGGACTGGTACAGGTCTACGTGGACTTCAACTGCTTGAAGACATATCTGTAATATATATATACTATATACTTTACCTCTGCTTAGACAATGAGCCAAGTCTTTCATATAATTTCTGAAATATTTTACCACTTCTGCCCTGTCTGTTCAGCTGATGTACTACAAATCATCATTTTTCAACTACTTCATTTCCATACCCTTCATTACATAGAGGGCTTTGTTGTTGTTTCTTAATTTCTATAATAATATTGGATTCAGGTATCCAGGAAGCATTTTTGGTTAACTAAATCGTGGAATATGTAATCTCACCCTACTCAGTAAAGTTCCTGTAAAAATCTTCCCAGTGAATAAGTATTTGACTCCATACCAAAAGAACAACTTCCTGAAACGGGTGTTTTACATACATACACACTCACACAAGTACATACTAATACATGTATTATAATTCAGGAATGATTGTAAGTGCCTGTAATGAATATATTTTAAATACATCAATCTGTCTGTATTTAAAGAATATACTGAACTTCCAGTTACTCTTGGGTTAGTAGTACCCTTGTGTAACACTAGGATATTTGAAATGTACTCCTTTTATTTCCACCTAGCGAGCGGTTTTATAGCAGGAATGATAGACTATTTTTGGCAGACAGTTCAAGCCATATGTTTTTGCCTGGCATAAATGGTTACTGGCTATTTTGTTTGGTCAGGGATTTAGAATTTAAATCATACTGTAAGAATTAGTTCCTATAAAAATGCTGCTTCTCTGAATGTGAGCTAGATAGCAAGGAGTGATATTAAAAATTTTAAAAAAAAATAGTACAGAAGAAAAGTGAGGAAAAACTGTGGAAAAACTCAAGAAGGACAAAATAATCTTTGAAAGACGGTAAATCTTCAAGCTTTACTCCGTGAACTTCTTTTTTTAATGATTCAGATAAGAAGTTGGGTGTACATTGATCATTTCAATTACACAACTGGAGATTTCACAGGCAACCCATCATTTTATAGATCTGTTTTAACTTAAAGGGATAAATCTTACTTTCAGAGCAGCAAATATCTGCAGTCGTTTTACTAAAGCTAGTGGAATTACACAAGATCTTTGACTGCCAGTTGTGCATATAATTTTGCCAGTAGAGTTCAACTTGCAACTGCCACAGTTCACCATTAGTTCACCAATGGTCATAAATGACCATTAGTTACTGTAAGTTGCTATAAAAGTGATTAATTGTTTTGGAACAAAACATTTTTTTTTCCTGTGTTAGATGGCGTTGCATCAAAAGAACCCACAGCAAAGCTCTTGCAAAATTTTCAAGGGTGAGCAGACTGCAAATGTGAACCCAGGCAACAGTGCTCCATGCAGCTGAGGGCAATATACACCAAGCTCCCCATTTTGAGGCAGATAGATAGCTTTGTGGCCTCAGCCCCAGCAAGACCTTGGTTTGGAAGCTGAGTACCTCAAAGCTAGAGGACAAAGTGGCCTCCCAAGTGTACAGGGAGCACCTCAGCACTTTGAGCCTTCCCAAACCACAGCCTGAAGTGCCACGAGCCCCAGCTGTGCCTGAGCTCTGTGGTAGAGGAGCAGCCCCAGGGATCTCTGTCACAGAGCACTCTGTGTCCCACAGCCATCTTGAGACCAAGAGGAGCCCTGGCCTCTCCACAGGGTCTCTTGTGGAGCCGGTATTATTTTACAGGAAGTCTTTGAAACCCATACATTTTACTGTGTTGGCGTTGAACGTGTCAGTTTTTTTCTGAAACAATACTGAAAAAAGCTTCAGTTTCTCTTAAAAGTCTATAGCTACGGTGCACATGGTAGCTAGCTGGTACGTGGTAGCCACTACCTGCAAGTCTCTTGTTTTCCACTGAAACTACAGTGGCTGTGCAACAGTCAGCCTACTTGAGTAAAGCCTGAGAAGGGATTTTAACTATATTTCTTGCCCTGCTGCCAATTCATCAATTAGGAGGAGGGAAAAGCCCTGGCCTAGCCTTCCCCAAAGGCAGGCAGGTGGTTACACAGCCTAAGTACCTACACACCTGAACCAAATAACATGAAGATTAAAGAAAAGGTGCCTGAGTGGCAACAGCTGCTGCCCCTCTTGTTCTCTTAAACTGGCAGTTGGGGGATGTTTAGCTTCTCACATCTGCTTTGGCTGTGAACTGCCACGCTCTGCCTCAGGGAGCAGCGAGTGTAGGGCTGCCCCGTAAGTGAGGAAGGGCTGAGAGGGAAGCTGGATTGCTGGGGATCACCAGGTAAGTGCAAGGGGACAAGTTGGGCAGTGTCTGTCTGGGAAGTCCTTATCAGTTGGGGCTGAGCACAGGCTGTCCTGTGGTGGAGTGGAGTGGAGCAGGGACCAACAGCATCTTCATGAGTTTTTTTTTTTTTTTTTTTTCCCTTTGTGGAGAGATGGGCATCAGTGTCTTGCTACAGCCCTTGTATTAATCCAACAACTGAGAAGACTGGTCTGAGTTGGTGTATTCCACGTCTGTAGTGTGAAAGAAAAATAGAAAGTAGGAGGGTGAGGTTAATGTAAAAGGGTGCAAATAAGGGCTGTGACTCTCCCAAAATCATGAAGTTCGTTTTTCTTATTGTGAATGACTCTTGTTTTGAGTGAAATAAGATGTCTAAGGGAGAGAAAATGCTGTCTCAAAATTGAATGCAGAGTGATGAAGTATAATTTTACCTGTGTGTCCTGTGCTTTAAAGCAAGGCAGTAGGTGGCCGTAATGATCCTGTAAGTTTAAAATACTGGGATATCTGAGAATGAGATCAGTAAAGCAAACTTGGAGATTCAACAATTAGCAAATTCCAACACTAGAACTGCATTGTTCTAGCAAAATAAATTCTCTTATTTCTTTTCTCTAGAAATAAGAGAAAACAACTGTTTTCATCCTCTTCCTTCAAGCAATGCACACCCTTATAACAACATATAGCCATTTCCCATGTAGCCATTTCCCATGTCCTGGATCATAGCAAATTCTTATTCCCTTCAGTTTTCCATGAGTTTTGTTTGTAGTAAGAGCTGTGAAAGCTTTGGTTTCATTTCTGTGAGAAGCAACCAAAGCTTTCTCTGTAGGTATATATGCTACCAAGGTTTTGTCTTGGACTTAATTTTTTTTTTTGTATATGTGAAATGAATCTGTTTCTACACAGCTATTTCATATGAATTTTGCAAGCTGGGGTTAGTTATGGTGCTCAATGTACAAGGTACATATACTGGTGCTCAAGGACATATAATCATGGTTGAAAGCTTATTTTATCTGTACTATTTTTATCCCTACTGTAATGTGCTTAGGAAACTTTGATATTTCCCTCTCCTGTACTGGACAACTAAGAAACTTAATGAGGTTATAAAATACTTTTCTTAGTGAAGTATGATAGCTGCCATTTTTAGAATATTTAGCAGAATGTAGATACCATAATAAATATGTGTTAAATTTCCTGGGGAACTGGGAATGAGTGAGCGTAACCGTTAAAATTGAACGATCTCTGTTACTTTGCTTTGCAATCTCTTTTACAACCTCAAAGCTATTGCAATATATTATTAGTCCTAGTTGGGATTTTGTGACTGTTCTTATGGATTTCATTGAAGTGATGCAGTCTAATATAAGTCCATTCTTCCACAGGATAGGAAGAACTTAAACTGCATGAATATATATTTTATTTAAAATACTTTTGTGAATATGGGAAGCTGTAACATATAGCTGGAAATATGTTGAGTTTAAAGACTCTTACGTGCATCTACTGAGGAACATCCACATTAAGGACAGAATGCATATTTTTTAAAAGGAACCATGAATTTAACTTTATTCTGTATCAAGGAAGTTCATGGCAGCTTTCTGCTGATGTATTCAGTGAATCAGAAAAAAAATTGCTGGGAATATAGCTTATTTTTGAAAATATACTTTTGAATGAAATGCTAATCTAATCGTAGCGCTGGGTTACCTAGCTGTGTATTTCTCAAAAGCTTTAAAAAGAATGTGGATATGAGTAAAACTGAGTGAATTATTCACAGGAAATAATCACTGGATCAATTTAACTTGTCTGTTGGATTAAGTGGCCTAGATCATAGTTACAGTGATAACTGCTGAGTTAAAATTTTGCCTCACTTCCATAGGAGAAATCAGCTGCATGTACATGTCTAGTTCTGGCAACAAAAAGGGGTAGTGAGATCTTGCTGTTCTTGGTTGCCTCTATCCCAGATTTGGTTTTCTTGGTAATGAGTGAGGAGGAGGAGGCTGTTAACTTGACTGCTTTTGAGATATTTGTGTGGCATGCTGTGGAAAAATATGCATGGAAATACATACCCTGATAGCTCCAAAGAGCTGCCATGGAGGTTCATAACAAAAGTTCATCTAACCCAATATCTTGCTCCAACAGGCCTGAAGAAGAGAATAGAATAAACACAGAGGGTATCTTTATGGTATTCTCTCAGGTCACAACTATGTTAACTCAGATAACATGTCCTTTAAAATACACTTTTCTAAGAAGGGGAGGAAAGTTTTTTTTTGACAGCATCTATTATGTGTTGCTTTTTTTTTTTTTTTTTGTTATTAATGGCTATTTGACACAGCACTTGAAATCATGGATCTTCTTAGCTCAAGTGCTATGTGCAGATTATTTTATGCTAGTCAATATTGTCCCCCTCTCTCAATGTAGAGATTACTGAGCAGTTTATATGGTAACTGGCAGTCAGTTTCTTATTTCCCACTGAGCCTGTATTAGAAATTTTGCATCTACCACTCTTTTGGCAGAGTTCAAGAGGTTCTAACACCTCCTTTTGCCTCTTTTGGATCTATCTCCTACCAGCTTGACTTGATGCCTGTTAAAACTTGCCATGGATGTGATTGCTCAATCACTACTCAGCCCTTTTGTGCTGCTCATGACTTGGTAAAATGCTCATCAGGCACAAATGTGACAGTTATGAGTACTACTATATTGCTTTTCATAAACATTCTCTTCAATAAAGGTTAATTCTGATAGTTATTTAAAGTGCACATAGAATGAGCAAAAATTTCAATATGAAAATTAGAGTTAATAATTGGGAATAGTTTTATGATATTCCTTGAGTACTAACTGGAATGTTGCTGTGAAGAGAGTCCATACCTTGCAAAAGAGAAGAACAATCTTACCAAGATGTGACTTTGGAGATACAGTTTGTTTATAGATTGTGTGCTAACTACATCATAAAATCACTTTTAGGTGAATGTAATTTATAAATTATCAGAGGTAACCAAATTACACCAGGTTAATGAGTTGCCCTTTATTGCTTGTGTAGGCTCTTTTTCTGCTGCAGCTGTGAAGCTGGCTTACATTAATGTGCTTTATTTCACAACCTCAATATCAGGGATGCCTAAGGCAGCCAAGTATTGCAGCTTAGCAATGAGTGGGAACCCATCAAGTCATCGTTAACTTGATTGCATTTACCTGTGTGTCTGCGATTGCTCTGCCTGGTGCCAGAGCAGGAGGTTTTGCCAGGTGAAGGTGATACTGGTCTCAGCACCTTCAATGGCAGCCCCTGGTCTCAAGTTAGAGTTGAAAGTGCTGGAGTTTCAGCCATACAGCCTGAAGCGGATGAGGTTACGCTCCCTGACTTATGTCACTTCTTGACGGACAGCAAAGGTTAGTTGCACTCCTGTCTTTGAAGAAGGGTTTATTTGGCAGGATATTCACTGCAAGGACATCTAGATCTAGACTCTAGATCTTGCTGTCTCAACTCAATGTTTTGAGGAAAAGATATCTGTTAGAATTGTCTTGGAGAAGCCTGATGATATTTTTACTAATGAAGAACTGATGAATAGGAGAATTGCTGTGAGACTGCTTACTTTAAAGTTTCTAAAAATATATTTTTATATATATCAAGAAGAAAATTAAGAAAAGCCAGCTCTTCACAACTTCATAGCAGTAGAACTAGCCACTGAAGAAAGACTTGATGAAATGGAGCAGAAGTAGGGCAGAAAGGAGAACAAAGCTGGCTAGAATGTCTTTGTTCCTCAGAACTAAAACTGTTGGAAAAGTCTCAATTCTAATGCAGAATCTAGATGTGCAAATCTGGGATGTACCAATTCCAGGCTGCTAGAGTTGCTGCAAAAATACACTAAAAATCTTCACATGAAGTTGTTTAACTGTTTAATGGGACTTCTACTAGCTTTTTTTCTACAGCCCTGAGGTACTCCTGTAGCCTAATTCATTTTTTATCCCAAAGCTTGTGCTTTACTACTTTCCCATTTTTACACTTCCATTGCACACTGAAAACCAGGAAATATTATAATATTAATATTATTAATTAATAGTACTATTAATATGTTAATTATAATATTATATAATATATATTATAATAATATGTGTTCTGTCCTATGCTATAGGTCATATATTCTAGAAGATGGCTTTTCTTTGGTTATGGTTTGGTATGTAAGGAAGAAAAAGAATCAGCTGTTTTATGTTTTGTGTATAGCAATGTGGAAATAACTACATTTCTTGTGTTGTTGTTCTAAGTCTTGGCACAATATCAGTATTTTGGTCTAATATACTGAGCTTTTGCCTCTGTAGTTTGTTCACAAGCAGAAGCCCAAGCCTCTCCAGTGTGAAACATAAATCTTACTGATTTAGAACTGGGGGGAAAAAATAATAAAGATGTAGTATTGATGACAACGAGGGTTAAAGCTCTGCCACTTCTGGTGTGACTTGCACAAAGAAGGTACAGCATCTGTCCCATGTCATGTGGTGACCCTGGTGGGGGGGCCTGCTGGCTCAGATGTGGGTACCCGTATCATGTTTCCTTTGGCATACCTGTTATGCCATACATAGCAACCTTCAGCAAAGAAATGGAGAGATGGTTAGGGACAGTGTGTCTTAAAATTACCAAGTTTAGTTGTAATCATCATCACTTATATTTCCTTCACAAATAGTTCTTCATGTGAGAAATTTATGCATCATTTTGTATCCTAACTGGTTGAACTGTATTCCTGACCCGATCTTGATAATGGATGAAAATATACATTATACTGTTCCTAAACCATGAAATCTTCAGGATAGCAATGTTTTATTCCAAATAAGTGCATTTGTGTATTTTATTCATGTGAATGAAATAGCTCGATATATGTGAATCTACTAATCCAAGTCACTTGAAGCGAATTTATAATCTTACTATGTTCACTTGAATCCAAATTAAAAAGCCATAGAAGCTCTTCACTATTTCAGGAGAAATGCATTGTTTGAGCTTTGCTGCTTCCCTGTGCCTATGGTGCCAGCTTCTTTCTGTGGTTTATGCTGATGGTGAATTCTGAGGGACATAATTCAAATAGAGAAGTCAAGATAACAGGAAGAATAAAGATTTATTCCCATACAGTACTACAGAAAGAAAATGTTTTAATACATATTTAATACATATATGTATTTAATACAAATATATATACGGTACTTCTAGTTCTGCAGAAAGTACAAAAAGTGAATACGTTAAATTTTTGGTGCAATTTTGGAGGAAATCAACTGTCAAAGTAGTATTACTTCCTATATGTGGAAACTTGAGCTTTTAATTCTAATTGGTGTTTAATTCTGTGTACTTAGCTCTTTGGCCCAACTTGAGGTGTGGTGGTAAAGGAATAATGTCACTCCTTGCTTCTCCTGCTGTTACATGCTAGACCAGAATTTATTTTATATATAAAATCTCATCATGTCTGCACCTGTGTAGTGTTATTTATGCTGCAGCCCTGTGTATTCTGTGTGTTCAGACTTTGTAGTACCAGCCTAGCATACCTTGAGGGAAAGGCATTGCTCAGTACAAATGCATTTCTACCATCCCTTTCTGTCACACTTGCAGTGGTGTTCTGTCCTGTGGGCTTCCAAGGAGCCAGTTGCTACCACTTCAGTTGTTGTGCCAGACCAGAACAAAGCAAGAGAGGGAGGGAAAAATACCCTCTTATTCTTTAGGTGCACACTCAGAAAAGGTGTTCCATTTTGAAAGATTGGGTTATCTTGAGAGAAATCTCTCCTTAGTAGAGGGGTTTGGCCTGGAATCACCAGATCCGTGAGAAGGGAAAAAATGCATTTTGTGCTTGTGTGTATACAGACACATGTATAAGTTGCTTTTTCTCCAAGTGTAAACTTATACAGTCCTTGCTATGGCTTCCAAACAAGATGTCAGTATTAATTTGACTCATTGAACATAGCAGGTATTGTATGATGATGTACCTTAGAGGTCTAAAAGACATTATGAAATATTTTTATGCCTCTGCTTTCCTTGCTCTTTCAGTTATACCACTTTTCTCCATTCAGTACTTTGCTTGAAATACAAAGGCTTAAAACAGGATTGTCCCCAGGTTCACTTGGGTTCAGGGTTTTATGATTAGCAACACTTACCTTGGGAGAAGATGCTGTTGCCTCTTAGAGCAGAATAAAAATGTGTTTATTTCGGAGGAGAGTGGAGTTGTTGATGGTGAGCATATATGATGCTTGCAGTGTGTTTGATTTATATTGTCTGCTGAAAACAAGTACTGCTTTACAATTCATTTAACTGCCACTTTATTTGTTTGTGCTTCTTTCATCAAACAATCTCCTCTCACTAGTGCATTTGATTTAAAGAGTGAATGCAATTGCTGACTTATTTTTACTTCCAAACCCAGTAGCCCTGGCTTCCAAAAGACTAAAGGGGAAGAGAATTGTTTATTAGTTAGGAAGATGTCCAAAAAGACCTGCATGTATCCATATTATGTGTATATAAATATAATATATACAATATTTATATAAATGTGTACAAATAAACTTATGTGCATACAAAACATAGAAAAAGCATATTCCATATTGTTTTACTAATGTTTTTTTCTGTTAGCCAAGATAATGTCATTTATAGTTGATCATTATGAGTGTACCTGGAAGAATGGGAGATCTTCAGCTCCTCATTGCTGAAATTACTTTGTCATGTAATTCCTCTTGTACTCTCCAAGTTGCAATTAAAATGAAATTTGAATTCCAATGTTTACTTACTTATGTATAGGCAGCTGAAATGTAAGGCATAAACAGTTCAGTTATTTCCAGGACACCCTTAAAATAGAAATCAAAACCTGTCATAAAAGGTGCTACAGGAAGCTGTATCATATTGGATGGCTTTTGTATGGACATAGCATAGTATATTAAGAGAGTACTTTCAAGTCCCAGACTTAAGCTCTTGTCTAGAACTCTATTGGTATGCAGCCTTGTCATTTAAATGTTAGCCAGGAATATCAAAATTTGAGTGACAGATGTGGAATTGCAAATATTTGCAGCCTTCTCTGTTTAGTGAAACAATGACAACACTTTTGTCCACTGTATTCAAATGCTTTTAAAACACTTGCCAACTTTTGAGTGCTCAGGTAGACTTTGTGCTTGAACAGTCATAAGTATCCCAATTGCAGTTTAAAAAAAAAAAAAACTATTTCTCAAAACTGTATAAGTACTTTTGAACTTCTGTCAGTCTCCAATTCAATAGCGTAACATCTTCAGCTAAAACATTGTACTGGGAATGAAAGTAAGTCTTCAAGAAGAGTGGTTGTTACTGGGCGGTATGGTGGCAGGTAACTACTTTCTGATTTTTTGGTTTATTTTACATTATTGTTTTGCTTTGTTTTATATTGTCGTTACTAATTCCTTGCTTTCCTGCAGCTACGAGTTGAAGCAATTCCCTGGGCTTGTGTGTGCTGCCCACACGGTCTCTGTGATGGGTACGGGTGTAGTGAGGTTTCTCCTGGTTGTCTCGGGTGCTCTGCTGCCTGGGGGCTCTGGGAGCCTCATCAC
>JAVCKT010035756.1:0-10444 GCA_032273925.1 Rhynchotus rufescens | reverse complement strand
TTCCTCTTTCCCCCCCCTCCTCTTTAACCCCTCTCCCCACCCCCCCCCCCCCCCCCCAAAAAAAAAAAAAAAAAAGAAAAAAAAACTTTTCTATCAGAGAAAGAGGGAGATCTCTTTGGAAACATGGAGCTGCTGTGCTGCGAAGTGGACCCCATGAGAAGAGCGCTGCCCGACCCCAACTTGCTCTACGACGATCGCGTTTTGCACAACTTATTAACCATAGAGGAGAGGTATCTGCCCCAATGCTCCTACTTCAAATGCGTGCAAAAGGACATTCAGCCGTTCATGAGGAGGATGGTGGCCACTTGGATGTTAGAGGTTTGTCTTTGGGGGCGTCCGTTTCCCTTAATTTCTCTCAGCGCTTCTTTGGGACGGGGCTCCCTGGCGCCCCACAGGCTGCCCTTCTCGGGCGGCACAGCCGCTCCCTGCTGCCCCTTCCTACTCGCCAGTAGCTCACGATGGGTGGGTGAGTTTTATTTTTTCTCTCTCAGCGCCCCCCCCCCGCTTCTTTTCGCTCTCTTTCCTGTCCCTGCTGGGTTTGCCGGCGCCCGCCTGGGCGCTATGGGGGAAGGGGCACATCTCGCACTTTGTGGTGGGAATGGCGTCTGTGGGGGGTGCCTCCTATACGGCGGGGTGCAGGCAAGGAGGAAGCGGGGGTGGGGGAAGGGAGAGGTGGGAGAGGCATTTGTAATTAAAAAAGCAAAGAAATGCTGCCTCCGGTTTTCGGTGGCTGCAGCGCCAGAGATTGAGACTTTTTTACGGGAAGAGAACGGTCCCCGGGGCAGAGCGAGAGGAAGGTGATCAGTGTCACCTACATTTTGCCCCATAAGTATTTCGGTGTTTCGGTGCCCACGTATACAGCTGTTAGCACATGCCTTTTTTTTTTTTTTTCTTCCCCCCTCCTCCTCTTCCCCTCGCCATGTTGTGCTGCATGCAACTCTGCCTAGAGGCGCTGGGCCGTCTCCTCCCGGCCTCCCCAAGAAGGGGCACGTAAATAGCTCCTCAGCTCTGCATTCCCTAGCCTGGCCTGGCCAGTGGCTGCAGGTCGGATAGCCCCATAGGGAGCCAACACCCTCTCCCAAAACTTAACTCAGGATGGCTGCGGGGCTATTTCCCTGCAGACTTAGCTGCTTTGCCCTGGCCCCACCATCATCATTTACCCCATCGGATCTCCTCGTGGGGTGGGGGGGTGGGGGGAAGGAAGGGAGAAGGGGGCGTAGGGCGGGGATGGTTTTTCCAGACCTACCCTCTTGGGTCTGAGAAGATCAGATCCTCCACTTGGTTTTCATTTGTGATTTGTACTTTTCGCTAGGCTCGATTTTTTTATTATTATTTTTTCTCTCTGAAGAGATCAGGCCCCTCGAGCTCTCTCCACCCCACCTTGCCCTCACTATGTCTTCTGTCCGCCTCCTCCCCCTCTCGGCAGATCGCGGGCGTGGGGCTGGGGGACACTCCCCGGGGGAATTTTTGCAATTGTCGGAAACGATGGGAGATTACCCTGGGATGTTGCTGGGACTAAAAGTGAGATTGTTGGGGCAATTGAGATATTTTTATAGAATTTTTGAAAATATGACGAAAGAAAAACTGGGGAAAAAAAGCAACTCACGAATTTGAGGCCTTTTGGCTCTCCCACAGTCTTGAATTCATTTCTTACTGAATGAACTAAAGGAATGTGCAAGCTGATTGACAGCCATCCCAGCCTCTGCAGAGATTTCCCCCTCCCCCTAAAATTAGCTCTCTGGGAAACAAAACATAGCACAACCTGTGTTTCAGATCCCATTATTTTGAGGGCATCATTCATTTATTTTTTTTCTCTCATCTCTCATTCTCTTCCCTCTCCCCACTACCATGCTCCTCACCTGCAGGTCTGCGAAGAGCAGAAGTGTGAAGAAGAAGTTTTCCCTTTGGCCATGAATTACTTGGACAGATTCTTAGCTGTGGTGCCCACTCGAAAGTGCCATCTGCAACTGCTGGGGGCAGTGTGCATGTTCCTGGCCTCCAAGCTGAAAGAGACAATCCCCCTTACAGCAGAGAAACTGTGCATATATACGGACAATTCCATCAAACCCCAAGAGCTGCTGGTAAGCAGCCCCCTTCCACCTTTGACACACTCCAACCTCTGACTGACAATTTTTCCTTCTCTCTCCCTTCCTCCCACAACAAACCATCCTATTGTGTGCCATCCCCCCCCCCTTTAAAATTAAGCTTTTCATGTTTTTCTTTTTTTTAACCAATTGTCGTTACAAATTGTGGTCACAAATTGTGAAAAGCATTAAATCACCCATGTGCTTGATTAAGGGTCAATCCAAAACTGCAGGCGCATGATTCCTTGGTTCATTGGTGAAAAAGATTGGTTCTAACTTCCCCCAAATTCCCTCCTGCACAATATGCAGCCTCTTCTCCCATGCAGTTCCTTGGCACAGCAGTTATGGAAGGGATCTGGCAAGTTTTTTTTCTTTGGTCCTTCTCCTCTCCCCTGGTCCTCCCCCCACTACTCCCACCCCAGGAGAGGAAAAGGGGTGTGTGTATGTGTGTGTGTGTGTATATATGTATGCACATATACACACACACAGCCACATATTTGTGTGTGCGTGCGGTATGTGCGCTCATGGTTTGAGGGGGGCGCTGCGGGCGTGGGGCGGCGCAGCGGCGCCACCTGGCGGCAACCACGCGCGCCCGGGCATGACCTCACGCCTTGAAGCGCTGCCAGAGCCGCTCACGCGCGGTTGCCGTGCTCCTGCCTGCAGCGCGGGAGAAAGCCGAGCCCTGTGCAGCTTGCCGGCGCGGGCTCCCCGAAATTCTTCCTCAGGGCATGCAGTCTGAGCAGGGTCAGGGCCCACACGCTGCACAGCCAGTGAGTGGCTGGTCTGAGAGCGGCTTTAGCCACAGTGAAGTTGTGGCCTTGGTCTGCAGCTTTTGTGAGTATGACTATCAGTAGGTTATCAGCTAGGCAGGATGAAAATCCAGCACGGTGAACATGGCTACAAATGAAACACTTTGCCTCACTGAGCAGTTCAAGATCAGATCAGACATAATAAAAGCAGAAGTAATTGAAATCACTTGAGGCAATAATTAATATTTGCAAAGCATGTGAGTGTGTAGCACATCTTTCAAATATTAAGCCTTTTGATGAATTGTACATTCAGTCTGTTCTCACATATTCTAGTGAATATGCGTAGTGAGCTGAATCCCATGAGAATTTCGCCTATGAATCACTCAGCAAAGTCAGCGGGAATTCCCCATTGGGAGGGGCTGGAAACTTGGGCTGCTGCAAAATAAAGAATTTTGTACTGCAAACTCTGCCATGGCTGTCACAACCATTAAGTGTTCTGCTGATGGGACCAACTGTTACAGGGAACACTGGCCCTAGTGCAAGAAGACTTGTAAAGATGTGCCTGTGTTTCTGTGTCACATGTAATTAAACATGCTTAAGTGCATCTCTGTATCCATCATTCTGGATTAGGCATTTTTCTGTACTGTTGCCTGCCTTGTTAATAATGTTGAGAAGATGAGTCCTTAGGTCATGTAGTTTTCCTTATGTTAAAACTTCGCTCTCTCTTTTCTCTCTTCCTTCCCATTCTCTTCTGCTTCTCCTCTCTCTCTTTTCTTTCTCAATAAACATCTGTTTTCTGGGCCTGGTTACTCACACAATTGTGAGATTTTGAAGCTCTGTGGCTTTGTTGAAGCTTTTGTGGGCTCTGTTATAACCCAGAAGATTATATGTAGGAAGCAAACTTGATGTTAAAGTGGGCATCTATTCAGAGAAACGACTGCAGAAATAGCATTGTGGGGTTCATGTTTATGGTCTTTCAACAACACTGGTTGATGTCTTCTCAGCTGCAAAATTGAAGGATGCTTCTTTTTGACTTGCGAGCTCTACAGACTTAGCTGGGGTTCCCTGTCTTGCTGGGCTCCATCAGGCTAATGCATCATCAAGATTCAAGAATCAGGACATGGAATTTAGTTAATAGCTAATAGTTGATGCATGAGACAGAAACGAGTCCAAGCCTGGAGCTTTGCTCCTTCTCTGGGACTCTGTAAGGTATTCAAAACTTGTTCTAAGTTCTGAGGTATGCAGATCCAGGCCTGTCTGGATGCCTTGGTCAGATCTGTTTTTTAGGTACCATTTTTACATGTAGTTGCATTTCAGGGAATGGCCACCCTTTAAATATGCACCTAAGTTTTCTTTTGATTTCAATGAGAGCTTTGAGTATGAGATCAGATTCTACATACTTTATTGACAGGTAATTTATACTGGATACTATTTGGCAGTGTTGGGTTCCTTTCTACACAGCGTGCCTTGGAGTGGATTAATCTGCAGTAGATTTATCTGCAGATGCTTTTTGAAAATATCTTTTAAGAGAATGTCATCAAGCTAACTTCCCGTGTTTTGAAGAAAGAGTGTATATCATGTTATTTTTTGTGCACAGTCATCCCTAGGGCTTTAAATGGCTATAAAGTAAGGACTCTAGCCATTTAAAAGAGATTACTAGGAAATACCACAGTGACCTTGGCAATATGCAGTTGCAGGCTAAACTTTCTGGGTGGGTAGTAAGTACTGGATACTGAAAAAGCAAAATCTTGGCTGGAGCTGCCAGGTGTCATTATTTTCAGCATAGCTTGACATTTCTATTTATTTATTTATTTATTTATTTTAAAGGAATCAGAGAAGAAAGTCAACAACTTCAAAGCAGTAGAGGCATACTGAAAAAATGAGCAAAATCATTTTAGCGGAGGCATAATTATAATCATGAAAATGAATTAAAAACTACTTTTTCAGGCTTGCTTATGTGTTTTTTTTTTTTTTTTCCTTCCCCTCTCTCTCTCTTCTTCTCTCCCACCCATGTCCAGGAATGGGAGCTTGTGGTGTTGGGAAAGTTGAAGTGGAATCTTGCTGCCATCACTCCACACGATTTCATTGAACACATTCTGAGGAAGTTGCCTCTACCTAAAGACAAGTTACTTTTGATCCGGAAGCATGCACAAACTTTTATCGCCCTTTGTGCCACAGGTATGCCAAGGTGCTTTGTGGGTGGCTGCTGATTACACTGTGATTAAAAGGGTAAATTCATTACTGGCCATTCAAAGGCTCTTCATCTCTTCCATCCCTATCTGCTGTGGGAAGAGCCTGTTCACAACAGTGAGACTCTTTGCATGGGATGTTTTGGATTAGGCCCTAAAACTGTGTAAACATAATCCTTCTAATAAATACCCATAATGCACTTAGTCATATTCCCATTAACATAGGCTATTTTTATCAGTAAAGACAATAAGATTGGATTAGTTCATTATTTTCTGTTTTGCTCATTTATATTTAAAAAGGCTGCAAATCATTTATTAGGACAGATGTGGTACAGCTAAAATAATGTTACTGCATGTTAGCCTGATTTCTTTGTTAGACAGACACTGTCAGAGGAAAACACAAAATTGCCTTTGAACATGTATGTGATACAGCCATGTTACTGAAGTAGGAGGAGTGACAATTTTTCAAGGTTATTTTTTTTCTTTTTTTTTTAATATTTGCATTCTTTCCCAGAACGACAGAAGGATTGAGGTTGGATGGGACCTCTAGAGATCATCTAGTCCAACCTTCCTGCTCAAGCAGGGGCACCTAGAGCCTGTAGCACAGGGTCACATCCAGGTGGGTTTTGAAGACCCCCAGAGAAGGAGACTCCACAGCCTGTCTGGGTGACCTATTCTAGTGCTCTGTCACCCTAACAGTAAAGAAATTCTTCCTCATATGAAGACGGAACTTTCTGTGTTTTAATGTACAGCCATTACCCCTTGTCCTGTCACTGGCCATCACCAAGAAGAATTTGTCCCCATCTTCTTTACATTCTCCCCCAGGCAATTGTACATGTTGATAAGATCTCCTCTCAATCTTCTCTTCAAGCTAAACAGGTCCAGCTTGCTTGGTTTTTCATCCTACAGTAGATGTTCCAGTCCCTTAATCATCTTCGTGGCTCTTATGCTGAGCACCTCTCTAGAAGCTGCACATCCCTTTTGTATGAGGGAGCCCAGAACTGCATACAGTACTCCAGGTGCGGCTTTACCATAGCTGAGTAGAGGGGATCACCTCCCTCAACCTGCTGGCAACATTCCTCCTAATGCAGCCCGCAATCCCATTGGCCTTCTTGGCCACAAGGCCACATTGCTGACTCATAGTTAACTTCTTGTCAACCAGGACTCCCAAATCCCTGTCTATGGAGCTGCTTTCTAGTAGATCAGTCTTTAATCTCTACTGGTGTGTGGGCTAGTCCCTCCCCCGGTGCAGGGCCCTGCACTTGCCTTTGTTGAATCTCATGAGGTTCCCCTCTTCCCAACTCTCCAGCCTGTCCAGGTCCCTGTGCACAGCCCTCTGGAGTGTCAGCCACTCCACCTGGTTTGGTATAACCTGCAAACTTGCTGAGAGTACACCGTGTCCACTCCTCCAAGTCACTGATGAACAAGTTGAACAGCACTGGGCCCAGTACTGACCTCAGGGGGACACCACTGGTCACAGGCCTCCAACTAGACTTATCCCCATTTATCATGACCACCTGAGCTCTGCCATGAAGCCAGTTCTCATTCCACAAACTTCTCTTTCTCAAATTTCTCTCCAAGAAAGCAATGAAACTAATCTGTTTGATAAGGACCATTGCAGTTCCTGCCTCTCATGTGTTTGACTGAGTGCAGTGAATACAGTCCTTGAAGACTGAGGTGAGACTAATTGCTTCTGAGGCTTTTAATTTATACTTTTTTTTTTTTACAGTGACTTTCTGAAAATACATATATGCCAATTTTCATTCAAAGGACTAAATCTTAGACTGTTTCTTTAGTGCTAGACCTGGAGCAGATAAACAGCACGCAGTCTTTTACAGGGTTATTGTGAATATGGTGTAATGCCCAAGTTCATTGCTGTTTGATATATGTAGTCTTGTAACATTCTACCTCCGTGTTTGCATACAGGAAGGAAATTGGGGTGCAAGTTTGAGCTATTACTACAGTGTGAATATTTACTGGTGTAACTATTCCATGTTATTTTGGATGTAGTAACTATTTTTACAAAGTAGGCTCTTGATCAGTTTTAGCAAATGCGTTTATAGACTCTGTAGGTTAATGATGAGCTTTTTGATTACCACGATGCTTTCACTTCATTTTCCATTGATTCTTTTCAGATAGTATGCTATAGAACTCAATAGAAATACTGCTCAAAGTCTACAGGATAACTTTTGGTAATATTTCACAGAATCGCAGAATGATTGAAGTTAGAAGGGACTTCTAGGGATCATTTAGTCCAACAGCCCTGCTTAAGCAGAGACACCTAGAGCACGTGCTACAGGGTTGTGGCACAGGGTTATTTCCATCATAATCATCATTTTCTTTTAGGATCGATATGCTACATGAGCATATCAATAGGCATGAGTGATTTTGTTTTCTCCCACTACCCAGGGTTTATTCAAACCACACTTTTTCTTAAGGAGAAGTGGTCTTTCTCATGCCTATTCCTCTGGATCTTCAGGATGTCATCATAAGTCTTTCAAAGTATCTATGTTCTTCCAAACAAGCTTAATCCTCCCTTTCTATTGCTGGTTTCATCCCCGAAAGTGCTTTTTTAAAATTTTGTTGTATCTCAGAGGACATTTTCTGGAATGATGTAGACTTCATTATGGATTTATCTTTTCAAACTCTAGTCTGCAGTCTCACAGACTTGAAATTTCCATATTAATCAAACTTCTGTAGAACTGTCACTGTTAAAGTGTCTTGAGATTCACAGCTTTGCTCTTTCTCCATGAATTTCATGATGATTAAAACTCTATGATTTACTAGTCTATTTACTAATACCTAAAACAGCATCCTCTTTTCAGCCCTCAACCGAACTCTTATGTGTGCCCATGTGCCCTTTTCATGTTACATGTTTCAAATGCATGAACCAGAGTCCTTTATGTACAGTTTGATGAGGCAAGTCAGAGTTTCCTTTCTTGCAGGAGATATGGAAAGACTTAATTGATTGCACATGGACTTTTCTGAAAGAAAGGACATCATGGTTCTGATTGTGGATTTTCTTTTGCTTCCCTGCCATTTTTCAAAACCTGCTGTGATGACATTTCATTTTGATTATGACTAGCAATCCACTGCAGCTTCGAAAGCAGAAATCTTACCCAAGCCTACATTCTGAGTTTTCAACTCATTCCCAGTTGACTAGTAAGCTACTACCCCCATATACAATTTTATTCATATTATAAACATACGTTACTACTACAGTATTTAGATTTCACTGCAGGACTTTTCAAAGACATTCATATGCTGTGAATTCCTTTCAGCCTGAGAATTCCAGCTCCAATTGTTTCCTTTCCTGATTTGGTGTGGAGTACCCATTGCATTTCTTCTTTTTCACTCAAAGCTTCTCCTGTCATCGAGCTTGATGTGAGCCTGACATTTCATTTCCCCTTTTGCTTTTTCTCAGCAAGATGGCCTCCTTTGATATATTGCTGCCTTTTTTTTTTTTTTAAGCTATCCATACATGGTTTTAGCCTGTTTTCAACTCTTCTCTGTTACCAGACCTGTCATTTCTTGCTTACTTTATGACCTTAGTCTCGACAGCAACGTGTCTCTTTTCACAGTCCGATTCATCTCAGTTTTCTCTGCCCCAAGTAATTCTTTTCTTTACTGTGTAACATAAAGAAGCGGATGTATCTGGAGCATTCTTCCTCTTCCTTAAGTCCGTCTACTGTAATGACTCAGTTTTAGTTCTCCAGTAAAAGCTTTATAAAAGAAATTACGATGTTCTCTGCTTTAACAGAACAGTTTGTAATTCTCACTCATACTTTGTGTCAGCAGAGTGAACTGTTAATGGTTCTAGGAAGGGGTACCTATGTGTTTTTCGGTTCTGTATGATGCTCTGGGCCACTATATTACTCATCTCAATTCTCATTTTCATTTGCATGCAGAGCAAAAGGAGATGATGTTCCTCCTATAGTGGGGATTGATGAGCTACACTGATGGCTCATGGTCAATGCCTTGCCCACCAGGACTCCCAGGTTGTTCTCTGCAGATATGCTCACTAACAGGTCACCTCCCAGTCTGTACTGGTGCTTATTCCCCACTCTGTGAAGGAACCTGCACTTGTCTTTGTTGAACTTAATGAGGTTACACTCTACCCACCTCCAGCCTATCCAGGTCCCTCTGAATTGCAACGCAGTCCCCCAGTGTATTAACCACTCCTCCCAGTTTTGTATCATCAGCAAACTTGCTGAGAAGGCACTCTGTCCCTTCTTCCAGGTCACTGATGAATAAATTGAACAGGATGGGGCCCAATACTGACCCCTGGAGGACAGTGCCAGCTACCAGGCCTCTAATTAGACTCCAGGCCACTGATCACCACCCTCTGAGCTCTACCATTCAGCCGGTTCTCAATCCACCTCACTGTCCACTCATCTAACTCACACTTCCTGAGCTTCCTCATGAGGATGCTGTGGGAGAGAGATCCAAAGCCTCACTGAAGTCAAGGTAGACAACATCCAGTGCTCATCCCTCATCTACCCAGCCAATTATTCCATAATAAAAGGTTCTCAGATTGGTAAGCATGATATTCATCCTTTATTCCTCCTGCCTAGAACCTGACTCTGTGCCTTTCCATAGCATTCCACGATTTGGGATTGTTTTCACTGGGGTTGCCTGTTTGGCTTACATTTCCCATGTTATGAGTTATGGAATTGCTCCTGGAGGAGTGACCAGAAACTCAATTACAAAGTGGTGTGCAGAACGTACCACACTGCAGATAAGATGAGGACAGTTAATTACTTCCCACACTTTGGCTTGCCATGCACTTCTCTCTCCCAGGTTGTTTAAAGTTACCAATACCTGGCTTCTACCTTGTGCTCTTGTTGGGAGCTGTTTGTGCCATTGTTTTGGCACTTCATGACTTTTTTCATCTTGGGACCTACAAGCAAACATTTTTTTTTTGAGAGAGAAAAGTCTGTGCAGGCCAGGTTTTCAATAAGAGCTCTGCATTTCTGGATCCAACCTCTAATGGAGAGACTAGTCATGATGTGGAGTTTTCAGTGTTGAATTTAACTGGCTTGCAAAGCCGGGAAGCACAGTGCTTTGCTTGCTTACAAAGATAGAAGATAGCTGTAGATTCCAAGCCTCAGCCTTTTGCATGATCTCTTTTGTAAGAGTTCAGCTGAGTTCCGTGGTAGATGAGATGTCCCATGGTACACATATTGGAGTATGTCACAGACTAGAGGCTTCAAAAATCAGTATCTGCAAAGAGACAAAGAGGAGGAAGAACTCAACTTTAAGTAAATTTTGCACTGCATGCCAAACCTCTGCCCACTATTATTGGGAAATTCATCATCCACATTTGAAATCTGAGAAAGCTTTTCTTTCTCCTTCCTTCCTTCCTTCCTTCCTTCCTTCCTTCCTTCCTTCCTTCCTTCCTTCCTTCCTTCCTTCCTTCCTT
>JAVCKT010035754.1:0-56109 GCA_032273925.1 Rhynchotus rufescens | reverse complement strand
GGCGCCGCCTGCTCCGCGGGGCTGGCGGAGCGGGGAAGCGCGCTAGCCGCCGCCGCCGTCGGAGCGGGCTGCGCGGTGCGGCGCTCCTCGGGGCGAGGCGGCGTCGTGCCCATGGCTGTGACGGCGGGAGTGTCCATCAGGAAGCCCTGAGAGGAGGAGGAGGCAGCGGGAGACGGGGCCTGAACGGAAAACACCAGCTCTTCTGTCAGTGCCAAGATCAGCAGAACACCTGGGGGCAAAAAGCAGAGAGCGGGAGTGAGAGGCGAGGTGGGTACATGAGGCCGGCGGCCCACCGTGCTGCTCCGCGGCGCTGCTCTGCCTTCTCCAGGAGAGCAGCAGGAGCACAGGAGCCTGCCGGGCTCGCCATGGCAAGGCGGGAATGGGAATGCTGCCGGGAGGCACCAGGGTAAAAGAAGGACGGGCAGTGTGGATTCAGGAGAGTGCTACAGGTACCACTTGCACCTGCAGTCTACCTGCCCCTAGAGGCCACAAAGCATCCTGTCCCACAGCAGCAGATGCAGAAAGACATGTTTCCTTTGTGGCTTTGGCCAGAGGCCTCCAGGTAAGGAGACCTGTCACAGTGGGAAACCTTAGCCTGCTCATTCTCATGGCTACAGAGCCCTGGTTTGGGCTGTCTCCAGTTCTGGGTGCCATTAAGCAACCTGTTTTCTGGAAGAGCAGTTGCTTAACCCTTGCTGAAAATCAGGTCAAAAATCGTCATTGACCAAGAAATAGGGCTGGGGAGAGATTTTTGATGACAGGGCTGCCTAGGTTCAAATCCTGTTTTCTTTTTATCTGCTTTGGGAAACTTGTCTCTTATTTGCAGTATGAGATGCAGAAAATCTGCAAATGTCCAAAACAAGTAAGAAAATGGAGCTACCATAGCCATTTAAAAAACATAGGATTATTAGGATTCCAATCCGATCTAACACTACTGCCCTTCCACACTCACATACCAATGTTTGTCTGTATCCTGCACTGCACTTACATGTGCCGTGGGATTGGAGTCTGTGACGTTTGCCTCTCGCCTCCCAACCACAGCACACATCAGTTTCGTGACGTGCCAGACTCGCACTACTGGGAAGATCAACTCCTCCATTTATTCACAGCCCAGATAATGGCCCCGGGCAGCTGCAATAGCATAAGTCTCCCCAGGACGCAGGGCTAATATGCCTTGAGTTACTGCGACCTGCAGGGACCGCATCAATCACAGGCCACCGTTTCCATATGTTGATGTTGTCACCTGCAATGCGGTCCCGTACCCACTAGGAAGCCCGTGGAATGAATCCATTCGGCACAAGGCACCGAAGGGCGCCAGCTGGCACCACTGGGCCGGGTTTCAACCACTATTTCAAGGAGAAAGACGCTGCATCCCAAACAAATCTGGGAGTCAAGCTCAGGAGAGCTGCAGGACACCCAACTGCATGAGGGCTGCAGGTCAGTTGGGATGTGGGGTGTCCTCCTGCCCCCTTTGCCACCCTCCTCCTATTCCCAGCTTGCCTGCTTTCTCTGCAAGTGCTGTTAGGCCATTCAGGTCTGACTTTGTTGGGAATATTTGGTATGGGCACCATCAGCAGATGGAAGAATGGGACTTGTGGAAAACAAAGAAGGTTTCTGATTAGGTGTCCATTGGATCCTAAAGCTCTGTGGCACATTGGTGTGATGCAAGCACCAATAAATGTTTATTCAGAGTCCTGGGCATCACCCACATCCATTTGCAAGCAATACGATAAATAAAGCACATATTGCTTTATTTGATATGACAAATAAAGCACAAATTGACCAAAGGAGTACAGCACTTATTCCTCTAATCAAGTCAAGGGCCGTGCTTTGACCGCTAACCATCACTGCTGAGCTGGGAACTCGCTTCCAAATCCCACTCAGCTGCACGCTCTTAGCAAAACGCCTAGCCAAGGAGAAAAACGCATCCTGCACATCCTACTATATTCTTGGAGCATCACTCTTGGAAATGAAATGCAGGAATTATCTTCACATGTTGGCAACACTTATTCTGAGGTCAAGGTCAAAGCAGATATTCTAGCGCCCATATGGCTAATACTCCATGCCAAGCAAGTGGCTGCTAGAGAACAAATGCAAAGAGGAAAGGATGAAGATTTGGTATGTGGAGATAAAGCTTCGGGAAACATTGGGCTTGCTGTTGTGAGCACTCAAGATAAAGTGCACTGGCAGATCTTAAGAGATGCTACATTATAATTGCAATGGCAGCTCAAATGTTTGCATGTTGTGCAACTGCTTTTCTCTCACACCTCACGCACAGAAAAGCATCTCTGTTGGATTGATGGTTTTCACCCGGATATTCCTTAAGGAGTTTGGAAGTTGCCAGCTGTTCTGCAAATAATGCCCCTGAGGTTAGAAACGATGATCTTGGGCTAAAAAAACACCCAAATATCCACCTTTACTGCTTGAACTGCTAATAAATTAGAAACTAACACCTATAAAGATTTAGTATCTCTCTCGGGCAGGCTGTTGTGGTAGCAGGTCACCACACATGAGACACTAGAAGCCATACAGATTTAGCTAGTACCTTGAGAGGGGCTGTAAAGTATTAATAACTATTCTGAGGAAATACTATGTCCTAAATCATTCACTTGGCAGTAAACAACAACCCTGTAACCCTGTAAACCTTGGTTCTCTCAGGATGTGCTAGTCACATTTTGCTTACTTTTAATATCCTCTGCAGAGCTACTGTGGTCCCACAGACAGCCTTTTTTTACTGGCTTTACTGGTTTAACTGACCGCTCTCTCTTCCAGAGACCTACAGAGCAAATCCATGCCCCTAAATACTTCTGAAATATTCAGCTCCGCAGATCATTCTCAAAATAGCCCATGCTGTCCATTTGGGGAAAACCAGCTGGTAATAGACTTTTTTGCTGGCCCTTTTAAGTAGAATTAATTGGCTTTATAACTGATCAGCAGCCAAATGGAAAGCAGAAGTTGGAAGTGGTATTTTCAGATGCTCTACAGCATCCACCCAGGGACACCTGGCGATGCTCTGGCTGGGTCTGCAGTGGCCTGATGGCCCTGAGCTCCCAGTGACTCCTGCATGCAATGTCATATTAAGCAGGGCTCTTTCTAAGGCATCTAATATTAGACTCTCCTTTTGAGGAATTTTGGCCTAAATCTAGGAAAATATTTTTCTGAATTCCTCTGTGAAGATCCAGGAAACATTCATCACTGCAATGTGTTTAACAAACCTTAACTCCTCCCTTCTCCATGTCTCTCTGCTTCCCAGATGCACCTGCTTGGTGCACAGCGCACCACACGGATGGTCCCCAGCTTACCTAGAATCAGATTAGCACTGAAAAGCAACCCTTTGGGCCCAGCGTTGTCATGGCCGAGGTGACAATCGTCCAGATGTATGGGACACAGCAGATGCTTGTAAGTTCAAAGCTCCGTCCTACAGCTCTTTGCTAAAACCCTTCAGTCTGGGCTGCACGAGACCTCAAGGACCGACCTTATTTAGCTCAGGAGCCCCTCGGGGTGAGGTCTGTCTGTCGCTGGATGGTGCCATAATGGCAATATATGCTGATGTAAGTACATCATGGCAAATAATAATAATTAATGATATTTTCAAGGGTCAGTTAGCACCATTAAGCTTTTTCATAAGGGGCCATTTCTAAGTTATAGGAATTCATGCCCAGAAAAGGTCAAATTGGTTTGACTTTTAAACGCTGTATGTCAAAGCTTTGCTTTTGGAGCCTAATTTTATGACTACATTAGAGCCATTCAACCCTAATGAAAATGCTGATTGACCCGATGTCTCGGCGGTGCAAACTGTGTCATCCCGTGCTTTTGCAGAGCACACCAAGGCTCGAGTGTTACGAACAAAGTGAATGAACTCGGGGGCGAAGCAGAGCAGGCTGCCAGCACAGTGTACACTGAGGCGCACTTAGCCATAAACCCCTTCCTGGTGACACGGAGCAATGGTTCAAATCTCCCCGGGATCTCCCTGCAGCGCTCCTTCCCATGGGAGGGGTCCACGTGGGGAGAGTGTAGTTTTATAAGTAAAGAAAATGAAGGAGCAATGTCTTGAGAGCTTGGAGCCAATATCCCCAGCAAGTCTCAAGGAAGTTGGGGTCGAGGAATATTTTGCTCCCTGAGAAACGGGAAGGGGTTTGAGGTCCCCAGCAGCCTCCTTTGAGCATTTTACGTCAGGATCCAAGGATGACGTTGCCCCTGCTAAGGGCTGCTGCACCTCCTGGGTGGCTCTGCCTCGGAGCTGCTACCGCCCGGGGCCGCTTCCATGGGGAAGAGCCTTTCCGCACGGCAGAGCAGAGCGGGCAGGCTGCCGGTTCACGCCGTCAGGCTCCCTTCTCTTCAAACAGCACGGCCTTACTTAACACCTCATCTCCTGTTCGTGGAAAGGCTCCCACTGACCTGGACTCCAAAGCGGGCTTTGAACCAAGTAAGTCCTCATTGGCAAAGGCCCAGTGGAGCCTCCGGAGCTCCACGTTTCCCGCAGCGCCCGCGCCCGCACAGGAGCTGGGGCGCCGCTCGAGCCCCTGTCGCCACCGCTGCCCTGCGCCCGGCAGCAAACCCTCCTGAGCCCCCCGGGAGCAAACCCATCGGCTCCAGCAGGTCAGACCATGCAGAGACCCGCTGTGGGACTCCTTAGGGCACACGGCCCTGGGCAAGGGAAGCAAAATGCAGCACAGGACCCCCCAGCGCCCGGGCTTAGGCACACGTGGGGAGCCTGCAGGATGGCTTAACGCCTTCTGAGTGACTCTACAGCTTATCCTGGATCTCTCAGCAAGCCAGAAACATCGCAGGGAGCAGAACAAACCTCGAACAGATGCACCGCCGGGCAGAAAGTCTACATTGTTATTTTTGTTACGGGTGCTCTCTTTGCAATCTGCCAAAGCAATGTGAT
This sequence comes from Rhynchotus rufescens, assembly GCA_032273925.1. Classification (NCBI taxonomy): domain Eukaryota; kingdom Metazoa; phylum Chordata; class Aves; order Tinamiformes; family Tinamidae; genus Rhynchotus; species Rhynchotus rufescens. Next base: position 51,218 of record JAVCKT010035754.1, on the reverse strand, counting down.
TTTCACACACAACAAAGCAGCCTTTGTCCAAAGAGTCGGGCAAATTCCACCTCCACGAGCGGTGGCAGAACCGAGGGAAGAAAAAGTAGGTTACTCTGCAGAGAGTGTTTCTCTTCCTTGCCTATCAGCGACTGTCGTACCAGAGCTCCCAGCTTTTAACTTACAGGTTATTGTCTGTTTTCCCTTTTAAGTGATGAGCGGGGTGTTCAACCCTAACTTCAGTATTCAAGACATAGGATAAAATGTAGAAAATGAGACACATGAAGCAATGGGTCTGTTTGCAGTTCTGTGAAATCACATCAGTGCTTTGCAGAGCACCGCACACGCGCAGGCAGCACCGACCCTGGGCACCGACCCATCCACCGACCCGGAGGATGTGGTGACAACCGGAGCTTTCACGTGGCGAGAGCGTCCCGGTCCTTAATGCAAAACACACAGCAAAAAACACGTTCCTGTTGCTAAGATGCAACTTCCATGGCAGCTTTTAAGAGAGAGAGCCCATCCATCGGAGTTAATCTCTGTTCCTGTTTTAAACAAAGGGGGTGCGAACAGCACAGCGACAGGCAGGCATCCCCCAGTTCGTTCTCCCACTGCAGGCAGGACTCGCAGGTACCACGGAAAGGGGAGATCCCCGGCTCCTCTGAGTATCAGGGACACTGGAGCCGCGGATGCTCCTGCAGGGGCTCATGGACGAGCCGGGAGGGCAGGAACCACCTGCAGGAAGGGAAAGGCAAGGACGGCTCGCCCGGGGGCATCGCTCACCTGGGACTCTCATCTGGCCTTGCCAGCAGGCATCCTCAGCGGCGCGCGCGCCGGGCGCCTCATCCCGGGAGCCTCATGGCCGGGGAGCGTGGCAGGCAGGCAGGCAGGCAGGCGTGTCCTGCGCTGCGCCGCCCGCTCACTCGCGAGCCTTCCTCCTCCTCCTCCTCCTCCTGCTCCTGCCCTGGAGCGCCCCGCGGCCGCATCCTGCGCCCTGCAGCGCTGCCTGCCGCTCCGGGCACTGCGCTTCCCCTCAGGGGACACGTGCCAGGGATACCACGCTCCTCTCCTTCCCGGCCAGCCTTGCATACCTCCGGTACTTTATGCCCTCTGTGGCGAACAGAGGGTTTCTACTTTGTCACTATAAATAAAAAAGTCCAAGCCATAACCCTTCCTCCCTTCTCCTTTTTCTTTCATTTATTTATTCCTGCTTCTCCCTTTCTCTCCAGCACAGACGGGTGTCTAGAAGAAGGCACTGCCCAAGGAGCACCAAACCAGACACAGAATGAGGTCTGGGGACAGGGGGGTATGAGTGTGCAACAAGTGTGTGTGTGAGGGGGGCTCCTGAGAGCTGTGCTGTGTCCCCCTCACAGTCACGGGACAATCCTGGCTGCTCAATCTGGATTCACGATCCCTGCCGTACCCCTGGGTGCTGCAACAGCCCAAGCAGGTTGTTGGACTGGCAACTCAATTCCTGATGTTTTGCTGGAGAGAAGAGCCAGCTTCTCCTCTGTTATCCCTGATGAGACCCCCCTTCCCTTTCAGGCCTCGGATACAGCCGTGTCCCAGCCAGGCTTCTCGTCTGAACACTGTGGCCAAGCAGAAAGACATGAAGGCGAGGCAGGTGTGTGTGTTAAATCTCAGGTCCATCCTATCCATATCTACACCAACTGTGCCCTCAGGGCCATGATCAAATCACGGAGGATGTGGAAGGACAGGCTGCAAATAATTATTTTAGTCCTTCTTTGCAGTTTTGTGCTCTTATGTTGATGTCCCATTTCTCCCTGTCATCTGCAGGTCACTTCTCCTCTCTTACTGTTTCTGGTTTGAAGATTTTTCTAAATCAAGACAGTCAGTGCATAACAATAACAACAACAATAACAATAACAATAACAATAACAATAAAATCGATCCACACAAATATCAGCTTGTTTAGCGGTTTCTGGGGCTCAGGGCTTATTAACAGCTTGCTGCTGAAGCAACGATCCAGCATCAAGCTGCAGCTGCTGGAACAAGAGAACTGTGCCACATATTTTAACCTTTGCTGGAGGATTTGCCACATCTGTAAGCAGTAACTCACAACAGATTTCTTCCCCGTGTGCTGGCACGGATGGGAACATATGGCTCAAGCCTACACACAACGTTGCTTGGAATTTCAGCTGGAACCTCTCTGCGAGGTCAGGGGCCCTCTGCACTCCATTATCCAGAGACAAACACCCCAAATCGTTTTCCAAGGAATTTCTCCTTGGTTTGAGAGCCCCCTCCACACAAAGCTCGCCCGGCCCCAGCTTTGCAAATTCCCCTCCCTTGCTCTCCCGCTTTCCTTGGCAGCGGTTTTGTTGGCAGGATGCTGTTGCCAAGGGAGACAGAGAGGCTGTGCAGCTGGCTTCTCTTTCACCTGCACTTGGCGCTGCTTGTCCTTTCCGTGCCGCTGCAGAACCCTCGGCCTCCCGGAGAGCCGCCGTCAGTGTCCCTGGACCTTTCGAAGGGCTCCGACAGCGAAACAAACGGCTGCGGCTGCCGATGAAAACTCTGAAACAGGACCCTCCAAAGGGAGGCTGTAGCGGCTGTCACAGATGCTGACTGGGGCAAGGGTATGTGTTTCACCAGCAGCAATAACAGAGAGGATTCAAAGCCACCTTACAGAGCATTCTAACAACCCCCTGATCCATGAGCAGGGTCCGTCTCGCCCAGTGCAGGACGTGCAGAGCTTGTCTGTCTGTCCCGTGGCAGCTGTGCCTCTGCTGGACAATCCATGCCAGCCAAAGGTGAGGCGGCACAGGCGGAGCGGGATGGCAGGGGCAGGGCACGCAGGGGACGATGAGCCTTGCTAGGTGTCCAGCTCTTGGATGATGACAACACGGCGAGGTGAATCCCCCTATCTATGTATTGAGAAGGGATCACCATCAAGGGAGAAGATTTGTTTGGTACAATAAGGGGATAAGCAAAAGCAGTGGCTGGAAGGTAAGATGTCAGTGTGTGTGTCAGTGTGTCTACTGAACACCACAAAATAAGCCTTTGAGAACAAGGTGCTCTTGCACCAGGAGCAACCCGGAGCAGGTCCTGGCAGCCCTTCCACGGCAAAGCCTCAGGAAACATTCTCCCTTCCCATAGCTGAGGGTAAGGGAGCAGGCACCAGCTCAGCCAGAGCGAGGGGCTGCTGCCTCGGCACGAAGCGGCAGCCACTTCTCCACACCTTCTTCAAGCAGTCTTTCTGCAAAAACGGCAGCTCCTAGCCCTGACGCTTCTTCCAAACCTTCCCACGTGCAATTTTAGGTAACTAGGCTTCTGATGTCAGTGCCAGGTGACATGTCTTTTCCAAACCTGATTTCTTCAGGATGAAGCCTGCAGCTCTTGCTTCACTTAAGGTGACAAAGCTATCAATCAAGGACTGGACTCGGGGCAGTCTGTCTTTACAACACAGTCACTTCTAGCTTTATTTTTTTTTTTCATCCACCTAAGGAAGTGAGGCTTGTATGAACACGTTGTTTATCCCTTTTTCTGTTTGTCTTTCCTAATAACTTTTGACCCATGGCTGATTTCAAATATTGTAGCACACTATGAAAATTGGCAACGAAGTGAACTAAGGGACCCACTCACGTAACCCTCTGCTTTGAAGAAATCTACTGCTTTTCCCTGCTTGCAAAAGCTGTGGGAACAAAATGCCAAGGTTTCTGGCACATAAATGTTGATTCTGTGGTCAGAAGGGGTATTAATAGTTATGCATAGGCTGACTAACTTCTACAGCGCCTTCAGGTATTTCTGTCATTTTCATCTGTTCACTGAAAGTAATTTGGAGGATTCATTACTTATATCCCCTTCAGACTCTTTATTACCTCTGAGTGACTGGTTATCCTCATGTTTGATCTCAAATGAGAGCTTGCAATGTAGAGCTTGCACCAGTTTTAGCTGGGGGAGCAGGTAACACTCCGTGAGGAAGTCACCTGCCTATGAGCTGCTCCATTTTGACCATTGCTCAGTGTAAATAAAGGGGACACTGTGCCTCACTGAGAGTTAACAACTTGCTATGGGGGGTGGCACTGCTATGGACTGTCTCTGTTTATCATGTGGGTGAGAACCAAGCGAGGTCGGGATGGAGGGATCTTCTCACTAGGAAGCATGGCAGCTAGTAGGCCTGGGGGGACACAGGGTGGGTTTTGAACATGAAACATTGCCAGAGTGGACCTGGGCCCAGGTTTTCTCCTGTGAGCACGGCCTGGGGATGTGAGGTTAACACATAAAGCAGATTTCAGAATAGCCAGCTAGCTAAAAAACCTGGCTGTTCTTATCGCACACACTGGTGGGGATGCTCTGCAAGTGGCTCCAAGAGGGAATGCGGTGGCCAGAGGCAGTCAGCAAAGCCCCACCACAGCCAGCAACGTGCCCCGGGATCAGCTGCTCACCACAGGGATCGAGCAAGGGTTTCTTGCTCCATTAGGTGAACTGCAAGATTGTGCAGGTATTGAGATATAGATTTTTCTGTCATCGTTTGAAGCTGTGCATAGGACTGGAAGGAACAACGGTGCTGCTCGGAGTAGTAAATCGTATATTCCCGTAAGGAAGGTCACAGTAGTAGCTGGGTATAATTTTTGCTAATGAGAAGAGAACCTGACTGCTTATATTTCACTCAGTATTACTGGCCATGAATTAGCTTCAGTAGATAGGGATATGGAATATCACACATGAAGAACATAAGCGCTCAATGACAGGGTGATACAGAGCACCTGATTCATCAAGGGATCAGTAATTCAAAGGGAAATACACATAAAGTTGGGAGGAAGACCTGGCTTCTCAGAAGCATGTCCTCTCAACTCTTTTTAATCAACTGATGTTGCTTATGATGACCCTCACATGAAGAAAAAAAATCCCCTGACTTCTTATTTGGCTGCTCACAGGGCTCACAGGGTCACACAAGCTCCATCTTGCCTTAAATGCCACAGTTGGTGCTGTCACATGAGCTTGTCTGCATCAAAACCACAGATCCTCTGTTCACAATAACAGTACAAACAACAGGCATTACCTTTAGAGCAGTATTATTCCTACAGCACCTCCCAAGTGAGACATTTTGTTTGCCTTGCTTTCTCTCCTGTTAAACCTGTCCCTATTTATATACATGACAGAACCCGCTTCACCCATGCCTGAAATGTCATCACTTCCACACTTGATTTTATTTTGGAAGGAAATTGGACTGACAACCCTAACAACTCCTGATTATTCACAGAGCAGCCCTTGTGAAGAGATTAAACGTACCAGCTTTTCCGTGTTGCCCTGTCAGCGCGCGGCCCTTGGGGGATCTTCTCCTGTTGAGCGAGGTAGCTCCGGCTCCGTGTTCATCCATCCCTGACTTCTGTTGCCTTCACACCAGTTAGGGCAGTGCTGATCTGACACGGACTTCCTATCTCCCTCCTCCTCCCTCCAGCAACTGCACGGGGAGCCTCATTTTATCTCAGGAACATTATTAAGCAGTCACCAAAGAGCAGCTATTGCTGGCAGGGGGTTGGAACCAGGGCTCTTCTCCTGCTTCTCCCCAGCACCATCCACTCGCCGGGGCAGTTCTGCTTAGCAGCCCTGCAGGAGACCACCTGCAGCTCCTGAGACCACCATGTGCATGGGCATCTCTTCCTCCAAATTAAACTCCACTGATTTTTCCCCTGAAAAGTGTGGAAATGCCAGCCATGGAGCAGGAACGCTGGGCTCCAGGTAGCGGCAAACTTCATAAGCTGCTGTGCGCTGTTTTCTCAAAAACGATGCAAGTGTAAATGTACCAAGTGGAGCACTTGGAAAGCCAAATTCATCCCTGAGATAGCTAACGACACGTTTTTACTGTTTACACCGCCCTGATCCAGGCTTTCCTTGGTTTGGGCTTAATTTATTAATACACAAAACATGACCTTGAAACTAGGGCACGGCAGAGCTAATGACAAATTACCAACTTTCTGCTCAAACGCTCACAATTAAGCATCACCGTGGGTTCTCAGCAGACATATGCTGGAAGAGCTGCACAGCAGTCCAGTGTTATATTCCCATGAAATGGAATGATAATACTGGCATAAGTGTCTTGTTGCCACACCATTCACTTAATACATTTTCTCTCTCTTTTTTTTTCTCTCTCTTTTTAAGCATTCTCAGCTGTCATTGTACCATAGCAGTAAAATTATTCCCACAGTAAAGTGCAATATAGGAAGGTAATTCTGTTTGGAGACAGAGCACTAAGAGCGGCACATCAGCACTAAAGCTGCAGGAGAAAATTAGTCTTTGCATTAACATTAACTACTGTGGCTAAGAGAATATATTAGCAACAGCTTTAGTAAAGGTCAGGACATAGAGAGGAAGGAAAATCAAGAAGCATTATACAGAGGATGTAATTTTAAGATAAAATGCTGAGTTTCAGCACCATTCAATATGACTTGAAAAGACAGGATGGAAATAAATAGAGGGAGGCTTGCTTGAGGGACCAATTACTGTCCCACTGATGGCAGTGTCAGGAAAAGTCCGCTGGGACAAATGGTGGCTTCTGCTACACGGGTGCAAATCCAGAACAACTCTACTGCAATTAGTAAAATTATTCAGCATGTAAATATCTCTGAGAAGAGAGCATAGCAATTACTTAAGGAATTATTTACCCCTGGAAGTAAAACATGGTTGTGAGCTAAAGACTATGGAGGCCACATGAGAAAAAAGAAATAACACGATTAAAAATGGCAAACAGGATCAGGAGGGACTAACGGAGGGAACTGGGGGGTTCATCCTGTGCTCAGCTCAAAACTGAGCAGGCTACATGAGCCATGTGAAGCTGTCACAGCAGCCTGATGCAGCCCACCCTTTGAGTGGTTCATTGCCCTTTACCTTTGCAGGAAACTAGCGTGCCAGTCCAAGAGGAGACGTGCCTGAAACTGACGTTCATCTTACACTGAAAATCCAGAAAACAGTTGGCCCAAGATCATTCACACATGGTCACATACAATTCACCTATAATAGCTGGAAACTATTAGCTGAAAAAAGTTATCTGGCATGGAAGAAGGTCAACGATTGAAATATCTGAATCTATGATACTTTACTGAACTGGGATTAGGGTGGCAGCAGGCAGAAAAGCAGAGGAAACAGCAACATAAACACATACCTACGCTGTTGCAGACATAAACCACTGAAGACTTTGATGGGATGTACAGCACGCTGCTCTTTTCACAGATACATTACTTTCCTCCTCTGCTGTGCTTATTTTCTGTGTATTTACTCAAAGTGTCTCTGCTGGGCTGTTGCTGCATGCTCATCCCCTGTCAGCTACATTGCCAGAAACGCAGCATCACCTACAGCAACGTTTCTATTGCGCTGCAGCTACCTCCTGACGATGGCCTTGGGTCTGAGATACTTCAGCACGGAAATATAACAAAAAAAGGGGGAAAAAGGCACAGCAACAGTGCGTAGCACCTTGTTTGTGAAAGTGCTGTGATTAGACCTTGCAGATGGCTGGGAAACATTTTGTCCTTGTTATGGCAATAAAAAGCATCTCTTACTAGGAACTCTGTTTGAAGTATGCCTCTGTCTAAATTATTGCAGTTGGTCTTTGTTTTATTGTGCATCCATCACAGCAGAGGCACTGTTAGGATTTTGAACAGTACAAATTCATAAGCTGGTAATTGAAAAAAAAAATAGCAAGATACAAATGTTTCATATCTATTGACAGTACACGGAGCCCTTCACACATGTTTTTTTCTGCATGTATTTCCAATTCTATGCCCAGGTTCACCTTTCATTTTAGTAATTAGCTATGGTCAAAGACTGTAGAACTTTTTGCATGAGGCTGAGCCTGACCACTTAGTTTTACAGTATGTTTCTTGAAAAATCCTTTAGCTTTAGTTTCTTGAAAAATCCATGCCTGTTTTGAGGGCAGAACTGATTTTCCAAGCTACGTGGCACACACCATGAAGAGGAGAAAAAGAATCCAGACTTATTCCTTGAATTTAGATCAGAATAGCTAAAGTTATCCAGTGATGCTTCCAAGTATTCTTTTTATATACATAATAAAAAGGGTGTATATTAAAAATATATGTGGAAAAGCTTAGAAAGTATGGAAAAGATGGTTTGCATGTACTGAAAGTACTGACCAAAATTATAGTTCCATAATAAGGCTGTGTTTTTAAGAGACACATAACTGTCACAGTATTTACTTAATTGGACTTAAACTTTCCAGATGGGATGTTTCCAGCACGCTGGGAAAGGAGCAATGTCAGGTTCAGTCCTACACTGAAGTCCTCCCTGTCTGCTCACTCATGAGGACTGCAGCAACGGCAGAAACACCCTTTCAGTGCTGGAACTGCCTCTCCTTTCAGAGCACGGCTATAAAGTGGATACGATGGCAACAGTTTTTATGAGCTATCCTAAAAGTGATCCCTGAAAACAAGAGAAATATGTATGCTTTAAATTACAGTTGAGGAGTAAAACAAACCAGAGTGGCATTAAGCTAGAACCTGAGCAGGAGGGTTTTGTGGCTCCTTCATCACCTTAGGGCCCAGTCACCCACAGAGTGGCTTTGAGGGCACGGAGGGGAGCACCCTTCAGTCCTCAGCATCCCTACAGCAGGAGAGGATTATCCAGGCAGCACTGCCTTCCATTAACAGCTCTATCTCAGGATGTACCACGGACCTGGAGCAGGGGCCAGAGATGTGGGGTAGTGAAAAGGAGGCTGCTGGAGGGCAGAAGCACCCGATGACAGACGGAGTCACCTGTGCGAGAGCCGGTCTGCTTCACTTCTGCTTGAACTTGGACAAATGGTGGCTTGGGAACAATACAAGTGTATTAGGAAAAAAAGAGGTTATCACAAGGTCTGGGGCCAGCCTGGGAGCTGAGAGGCCACTGCTGTGTGGCTGGTGGCACTGGGGCTTATCGCGTGTCATGGTAAGAGTCCTGGGAATGTCTCAGCAGGGAAGAAATCAGCAGGTTTCTGCAGAAATTATTCTTTAAAATCTTTTGAATTTTAATAAAGTTTTAGATCTCTTTTTTTTTATACTAAAAGTACGCTTCAGTTTGTCCTGTGCATTGCCACAGAAGCCTTGAATTCCACTTCAAGGAGGAGGGCGTTCACTTTTCCATGGAAAAGGAACACAAAGAACCGGCGGCTCCTGGCCTCCCAGATACACGGTCAGAAAGGTGGAAGAGGTTCACCCGCCTTTTCCCGCAGCAGGGTTTGCCAGTCCCATCTGGACAATCACTTCCAGTTCCTGGCACAGGTAGCACACATACCCGACGGTCTCTGAAGCCCTTTAAGCAGCAGACCAGATCTCAGCTCGCGCACGGTGCTCGGCTCTGCCGAAATCCAGAACGTGCTGCCAGCCCAGAGCGGCGCCGGCGTGGCTGCACACCTGGGAAGCTGCTGGATTAAGCACGTCTTATTGCACCATGTTTTTAAGCCAGGACTACGGAGCAGCCCTTTGGAACAGCCACAGCCTGGCTCAACAGCAGGACCAGGCCAAATCGTGCCTCTCCCCATGCTTCCCTCCCAGGACGGAGCTGGGCCGTGGAAGCCTTAAACAAAGACATTGATGATGGGAAGAAGTGGAGAAGGGAGGAGAGAAGGGCAGGGGGGAGAAGCTCAATAGTATTTTTAGCCGCTGCGACAAAATAAACAATTGCAATCTGCATTTGAAAAACAATAAAATACGAATCACCCATTCATTCACAGGAATGAACACGATCAAGACTCAACTTCCACAAAATAAGAGTTGCTGATGGCAGCTATGCAAATCCTTCCTTAACAAGCGCCTGATGGGGAAACACATTTACACTGCAGTCAGTGGCCTGCGGCCGATTACGCCGAAGAGGAGCTGTCTTGCTCGAAGAGGAGAGCTCTGGGTTGACAATCTGTCCTTTTGTGCCCCCATGAGCTTGTTTAACTGCAATGTTACACAACAGCTATTTTTAATGAGCATATATATATTTAATGCCTGATTTCTGGTCATCTCCTTATCTGTAAACAGTTTAGGAAAAAATGCAAGACTTTACGATTTAGGATTAGGCTCCACTTCCAGCAAGCACCTCAAGATCTTTGTTTCCCCAGCATTAGCAATGCTACTGACCCAGGCTGCCTGTGAAAGGCATCTCAGTGCAATATCTAGGGCCAAAGCTGACACTCAAACAGCAGCATCAAGTACTTAAGTCCAGCTCATGGAGTCAGGGAAGCCCATTCGTGAGAATCCTGCAGACAGGAGGCTTGGATGATTGCTGGAAGGATGGAAAGGAAGAATGAAGGACAGAGACTCTAAGGCAGGAAAGAGAGAAAGTCAGAGAAAGAAAGAAGGAGGACAAGTCAAAATAAAAGGGGAAAATGGCAATGTGTGCATATTTTCTTACCAAGAGATACTAGATAAAAGAAACGTGTCCAGAATAAATAATGTCATCTGCATAACTTACTTGTTGTATATGGTCTGATGCTATTTTTGATCACTGAACAAACCTCCCATTGACAAAGCTGAGATATGTACTCTGAGCTGAATGCACGTTATTTATACTTCAACCCCTGGATTGGCACTGGAGCTGGAACTGGGCCTTTCATGCAGAATAAATCTGACATTCCTTCTTTCGACCTCCGCTTAGCAATCGAGGAAAAAAGCAGATTTCTTCATGAATATGTACAAAATGTGCCAAGATGAATCCCGCCCTCGGACTGGCATTTCAGTAGAGCTGCACTGCTGTATTTCAAAGCCAAATTTGGCCTTTGACTCTAATTGCTCCCAACTCTAGAAATACTGAATTGATTTTCTTCAGACACGAGCTGTTTTCTCCTTCAACACCGAGGTCTATAAAACAAGCGGAGTTCGAATTTCCTGGCGTCAGCTGCTTGTGAGTTACGAGGGCAGGGAGGCTGCAGCTGGAACAAATAGGAAGAGCTGGTTTCTCCTTACACCCACATATCACAAAAGCAGCCAGGCCGATTTTGCTGAGCGCTCTCTAAACGTTCACCCTTAGGCTGGGGCCTGAGCGGTACCCTGGCCCTCCCGGAGCAGCTCGCTTGAGAAAATTAAGGGCCACTGAAAAATGGGGTAAGCCTGGAAAGCCAAAATGAAGCTGAAACTGAAACACTGTGTTTTTTTGGGTTTCATAGGATTAATTAGCACTTCCTATGCCTGGGTCATAAATTAGCATCGTTAGAGCTAATTTATGAGCCGCTGCTCGGGACTCTGGCTTTCCTCCTTCCTACAAGAGACATTTCCCCTCCTAGCACCAGCGAATGGCAGGCTGCTGGGGGTACTTTTAATCTATTTTTATGTATGGTAGGCAGGAGCTTGGCCACGATGACTAGGAAGAAGTTGCAAGCCCCTCTGCCAGACCTGTGCTCTCAGGGACGCGCTGCTTGCGGGGACTTGGTTGCACTCTCAGGGACATGGTGCTTGTGGGGTCTCAGGAGTCTCCCAGGTCCCAGGAGACTCGTGGGGAGACTCAGGAGTCTCTCCAGTGCCAGGAGCACGCTCACCTGCACATTTCCTGCAGCACTGGTAACAACAAAACGCAGATCTAAATATGTGAGCCAGCTGGAGCGCTTGCCTGTGCTTAGCTGAAGGCCGAGATCACAGCGTCGCCGCAGGGTCCCCGCTCCACGTGTCACTCTGCAGGGCAAGGACGCTCTCGTGCAGCCTGTGGCCACCGCTGGCTTCACGGGGAAGCACCATGTGAGAGCACAACACTCCTCAGCTGTCACGCTGTCGGAAGCCGCAACCACTTACTGCTCTAGTGAGCCACGGATGACTTGTCCTCGCTTCGGGCAAACACAGCAGTGCTGTGACAGATGTGCCCACATCTGGATGGCCAGGAAGAGGGGATACCAATGTGCAGAAACACGTTTTCCTTGGTGACAGAGGACAAGCGCTGTGGGCTGAAGATGGCAGTCTGCTCTGCCACTCTCGCCTCATGCTCCTCACACCAAAAGCTTCTGGGTTTGCTCCTGCACTGATGCTGCGGCAGGGATGAGGGACACAGGGCAGCGGGGGCAGTGGGGGGATCTGCTCTTCATGGGTGCCTGCAGTGTGCCAAAGCTGTGGGGCTGCAGAAACAGCATCTTGCCCCACTGTCTTATGGCCATTTTGCAAAACGAACCGCAGCAGTGAAGCGTCTCCGTTTCAGAAAGGGCTCGCAGGGCATGCGCGTTTATGGCACTCCGCTCCCCAAGGGGCTTGCATGCAGGTCCCATGCAGCTAACGTGGCCAGCACGGGACTGCTCCAAGCTGGAGGGACAAATTAATAGGAGGGTTGTTGCTCAGATGTTTGGGAAACAGAGCATTCTCAATTAAAAACAATAGAATAGTGGTATTATAAAGCATCCGCAACGCAGCATTCAGAGAAACAGAACAACTTGATTAGAAAAAAAAAATTACAAATATTGAAGATGATGATGTAATGAGAAAGGAGCAGTCATAGGAAAAATAAGGAGATACAGTCTTGTCTAGGAATTTAAGGGAAAAGAGACACAAAACCACACACTCACACAATCAAACAAACAAAAAAACCCACAGAAGAAAAGTTTTATAAAGAAAGGAAAGAAGTTCAGACAGACATTAGGAAAGAGTAGAAGAGAGAGGTAAAGTCATCAAGACTGTGGGGTATATCCCAGCACAGATTGCACAGCATTTGTTGTGTTCCACAAGAGATCGGTTATATTTAGCAAGCAGCTGGCCATAGGTTTCCCCTGGATTATCCAACGAGCAAGTGATTTACTAGGGACCCAACTGCATTGGATTCTGATCTGAAGGAACTCTAGATCTTGGCCCAGACAGAGCAGTCCTTAAAATGGAAGATGTGAGAAGTGCTGCCCACTTTCAGTGTCCAAGGAGGCATCTCGTGAAGCTGTGGAGGGGCTGTTGGCTGCTCGTGGGAGCAGAGGACAACCTGTCGTGTCCCCACGGTGTCCTGGCCTGCTGCCCCCAAAGCAGGGCAGGATGTAGCTAAGGGAGCCTGTGGGCCTCTCCGAGCTGTCCCATTTCTCTTCTGCTAAAGGATAGGAGCCCAAAAGGACTACCTTGCTACTGAATGATGGCTGAGATATAAATCAAACAGATATTTGCCTGCATGGACAGAGAGGGGCAAATAGGAAGGGAGGGGGAAACGCTGCTGATACACAGCAGGCACTGTGGAGCAGTAAACATGCACATAAAATTTGCTCATCCCAAATGCACATTCGTTACACTCTTCACACATATCAAATCCATACGTCTGGATGTGCTGAGCCAGTGGCTTGATACAGTAAGCAGCAAATAATGACTGACAGATTAACACTCTTGTGATGGATTGGTTGCTTCCACCTTATTTGCCTTTGATGTGATGAAATAAATGATAGCAATTTTGCTAATACACAGGTTTTCTGCTCTCCTCCTCCTTCCAGATAGGACAGGAAGGTGTCCTTTAACATCTAAAGCCATGTGAGAACACAATGTGTATGATGGCAAATGACTATAATGTATTATGCCATAAACTGTAAGTATCATCTGGTTTGAAAGAAAGCTGATCTGAGGTATAAAGTATATCATTTTACACATGATGGAGGTAATAATTCTAGAGTTTGCTGCTGGCTTTAGATTCCAACAGGAAATAAATCCATTGCAAATATTTCCGAAGTACTGTACAGCCACATTAAGAGAGGGTTCTGCCACTGAACCGCGAGTGCTTCAAGCCCAGCTGGTGACATTACAGCTTTGCCAGACAGATCCTGATCGTATCCACCAGCTTTCCGTGTCAAACTGCTGGTGGGGACTGTAGCTCATGGGCCATGTTACCACATTCTCTGCTAAGACACAGCACCATGATTCAATGGTGAAGAACTGCTGCTTAATGTCCTTCCTCTCACCCAGGCCCCCTTCCCTTCGGGGTGCTGCCTTGCTCTTGAGGCTGAGCTGCGCCAAAGAAACCGGGATGAGCAGGCAGGAGCTCGTGTCCCCCGAAGCAAGCACAACATCCACTCGGAGGAACGGAGAGCCCTCATCCCAGGAGTTCAGGCCTGCAATAGGGAATTCAGCCACACCAAGGAGGAGGAGGCCTTTCCACAGGAGACCCACAGAGTGGGTGGGAAATGCAGAGGACATGGACTTCAGCATCACCTAGAGATTAAGGTTAGCCTAGGATAGGAAAGCCAGAGACCCGAGTAAGGAGATATTTTCAGGGCTGGAAATACAAGCACATTCTTAGCATGATACAAAAGACCCTATGGTCAAAAAGATTCAGATTTGTTCGAGGAAAACTGCAGAGATCCAGAGTCTGAGCCCTCTGACATCACTGGAAGGTTTTCTACCAGATCAAACAAGCTTTAGCTAAAACCCTTAGCTTGGTTCTCATTTGACATGTGCTGGCCCTCCACTCCCCTGGGGAGCCACCAGAAGAATCAAGTCATCTCTGCTGACAGGCAGGCCAAAGGACACCATTAACAGCCTGCTACAGGAAACACTGGGTGCAATAAGTCAAAGCCCTGCAAGGACATTTGGCCTTGCCTTGCCAAGAGTGAGCATCTTCTCAGGGGAATTCTTTAATATCTTCTTTTCTTTTACTGAAACACAGGAATTTCAGTGAGCCCTGTGGGGTTTGGTCTGAGTAACTGAAGAACTGAATTTGCACCTGGAAAGCCCAGGAGAGCCTGAGCAGCCCCGTTTCCTACCAGGGATGTCAACGTTGACGAAGTTCAGCTACCTGCACATTAATGTGTGAGGTCTGACCTAGATCTGTGCAGAAGTACAACCCTTTGCAACCCCAATTTAAACACCCCCCCTACAAGTTAAACCCTCTCTCCATGCTGCCACAGATGACTTGGGCCAGACCCCGACCTCAGCCGCAGCAAATCCAGTCAGGCTCTTGCTTTCCATGGCAGGTAGGAGCCCAGTCCAGCCTGACATCTTCCAACCAATGCAGGTTCATTTTCTACACGGGCGCTCCTTTGTCTTCCCCCTAATCCATCAGGGAAGTTACACAGCTGAATTTCCATGGCAACAGACTGGGAGGTCACAAGGAAAGTACTACGCAGGATCAAGCATCCGATGTGGAACTGCAAGAGGGAAGGGGCACGATTACTTTATAAAAATTACCAGTGATAGCAAAGGGAATCACAGAGAAGAAAGCCTGGTCAGATAGCACACTCTTGGGTGAGGACTTCTCTCCTTGACTGGAAATGCTCCTTCTCTCCCATCCTTCCTGCATGACCTGCACGTGCCGCAGATCAAAGGACCTAAGAGCCTTTGGGGCCATATGCCCCTTTCTGGGGGCGTTTCCTCCCTATTCAATACAATAAATGAGGTTGGCAGTCTGAAAATGCCCTGGTTATGTGTGACGCGAAGGCAGACAGATAGGAAGAGAAACCACAAGTGCACGTCCAGGTTTTATATTGTGCGTGGGCCTTTGTGGCTTAAATTGCTGCTTTTTCCACTGCTTGATCTGAGAGCCTATTTGCTTGGATCTGAATATCAAAGAGACTCAGAAGGGCAGGGGGGCAAAGAGCAGGGCAGAGACTTATAGGAAAAATATCACAGCAAGAGAGTGGTACAGAGATGGTGCTGCAGCTAGTCCAGATTAAAAGAAGAAAGCAAGCGGTGACGTGGGTATCTCTTACTGCGTCTGTCTGACCAGCAGGCAAAACTAATCAACTTAAATATGCTTATTCTTCCTGCTTAATTTTCACAAACAGACATGTTATGGTCTAATCAGAAGCTACACATGCTCCCTCTGAATAAAAAGTTTCCTAACATAAGAATAGCTCTGATACAGGCCTGCACCGCAACAGAAAGGAGTGATCCCAGAGGTAAAACAGTTCCTCTGGGCCACCCAGAACAGATCTGGGGCTTAACCTGGCTCCCAGGGACACACATTTGAGGCACTTGGCCATCTAAATGCATGAGCAAAACCTATTTAGATAAAGGTCATTCTGTATCTCTGAAGACTGAAGAGGATTTGTGTGTGCATGGTGAGATGCAGCAGAGCTATGGAGAAGCTCCAGGTCCTTTCCAGCACGTGTGCTTGGGGGTTCAAGGAGCTGCAACATTTTCAGGTCCACAAGAAAAAGGAGAAGGAAGAGCTAATCATGAAGCACAACCCAAAAGACCTGCCATCCACTGCTTTTATGATTATTTGTTCCACCAAAATACTCTGTGTCAGGGATGCCACGGGAAGTCTAGCAGGGATTAAGAGAGAGTGCAACAGCTCTGCAGCACGTTCCCCATCACTCTGACCCATATAAATCCTCGATTAGGTCACAAAACAAATTCATATAAATGAATAAAGACCACAGACCGTATTTCCTATCCAGGGATTCAAGGATCCGTAATGGGTGACGGTGCTGTCACTGAGGATGGCTGCTCAGGAGCTGCATTGCTGATGGCTTAAAGAGTGCAAGAGACCCTTGCAGCTACCAAATTTTAGACACTTATATTATATTATATTATATTATATTATATTATATTATATTATATTATATTATATTATATTATATTATATTTGTATGTGTGTGTGTGTATACATACACATATATCTATATATCCAGTTATACACAATATGTACATATATATACATACATACACACACATACTTCTAATTATTATTTTCACACTAATAGGTTCTCACACTTCCCCTATGAGATAATTAGTGTTATTAGTCTATTAAGCCAATTTTTCAACCATCTTGAATTGATGGCACATATGGTGGTTAGCTCTACAGGAGTATTAAATAATCAGTCTTCATTTAACTCTTAGCTAAGATTCCTCTCACTTTTTTCCCCATATGCTGCTTTGGGGTTTAGGCTTGCTGTGATTTTCCTTCTCTCCCCAATTCACTAATATTGAAATATTCTCATTTCTGAATTTTCTTTCACTGCTCCTATTGACTTCACACATTTTATTCGCATGGTCATAGGTACTCACTGCTTTTATGATTTGCATGTTTTCACCCATCTATAAATTGGCTCTCATACAAGTCAGACAGAATTACATTTTGATTAAAAAAAAGACATAATAATGTTATTTCTTCCATCCAGCCTTCAGACTGGTTTCGCAATGAGACAGCTAACAAAATCGCGACTTGTTTATCTGCAGTGTCTAGGCCAGATTACAGTTGCATTTGGGGGACCATTTTCTGCCTCTCTGTTTTGTTTCAAAGCTGCTCCAAACTTGGCAGCCACTTGGAAGTTGTGCACTCTTCTCGCAACTTGTCATGTTCCATCTTTATGCAGGCATTGCACTTGGCTACCTTGGGAGGATTAAAATTACCATGTTATTATTGTTTCTGAAGACCCTTCAGACTTTGACTCCTACCTATTGGAGAAATTTTGATTTGTGTTTATGTACTTGCTCATAATTTGGGTTCTGTTTCCAATCTGTCGCTTGCTAAACCATCTGTGCCATCTGTAAGGCGCTTGGCCCCAATTTGGTGGAATTTCTCCTCCTTATGAAATTCATGAGATTCAGCCTGCAGATGCTTTCACTGCTTCTCCGACAAATTCAGTTAATTTGGCAGCTTTGGGGGTTGTAATTTTGTCAGCTTCCAGGAGCGTGTCTTGTTCTTGTTATTATGCTATGGAAGGTGTGCGTATACGGAACATGCACACGCACGGAACACCAGAAACCCTCCAACGTCAGCACCCTTCACATGCGAGTGAACACGAGGATCTGGGTATTTGGAGCCATTTTCCACACAAGCCGGGACCATTCAGTGGCACTGCAGCAGGCAGGAAATCCCGGGACTGCCGAGATACTCCCTCAAATACTGTGCCGAGGTACCTGTGTAACATGGATGTTGGTAGGTAAGACCTTTATTTGTAAGGATTTGGGGCTCCTGACTAGTAAAACCATATTGGAGTCCATAGGATCTGATCTTGGTGCTTTCCAAAGCAATCCTGGGGGCCCGGCAGGTTCATGACACTGGCCAAACATTTAACTGGTTATCTGAATGACTCCTTGCTAATCAAAACATGCTGGACCAACCATACGTAACATGGAGGTAACGGGGATCTATTTATTTCTAACACTGGCTATATAACTTTCCTAATTTTCTTGACCTATTCATGCTTTTGGTGGACCCATTCAGCTCCTAGGAACTAGTATTTTGGTGCTTAATGAAGAAAAAAAAAAGAGATCCAAAGAGCACAAGTCTACCATGAGATGAAGAGAGAAACATATTACATTATATGGGGAAGAAAAAGGAACTTTTCCATAGATGTCCCCCCACCCCTCCTCAAACTGTGACTTCTTGCACAGGAACCATTGCACGTGAACATGTAAAGTTAAGCACGTTGAGATGTATTCGTGCTTCTTACCAAGTGAGCTGATTTCCAGGGGAGCATCCTGAAGCCAGCTGTGGGTGGCTCTGTCCCGCTGTGATTACCAGCTTTTCTCCGCCACCATCCCGTCGCTACCGGGGCTTCCCAACCTCACGGCATTAATGGAAGGCTCTGCTTGCCAGCACTTTTGTCTGCGAGGCGGTCATCAGGAAAGCTTCGGAGGGCCAGGCAGGAAGGCCACCAGATCGCAAGGGCTGCGCTCGGCATTCAGGGAGAGGGAGGACACGGCCCACAGCAACCTCCGCTCAGCCCTTTCCCGACCACAATTCCACATGTTGTGCATGGCAATCACGGCTCCTGGGAAAATCACAGGAGGCCCCCAGCCAAGAGGCAGTAGGGAGTTATGGGGCTGTGTTTTGCATTTACTAACAGCCACCCACCTCTCGTGACTGGGAGCTCCCACCAATACTGGATGGAGAACCCAACACCAGCTCTCAAGAAGCTCCGTATTCACCTGTCCGCACTGTACTGCCTTCCTCAGGGTCAACGTTATCTGTCATTGTGATCACAGTTGGCTTTAGTGATAATGCAGCTCACCCAGAAGCCACATAAGGTTAAAAGGTGCTGTCTTACGTTCCTTAACTGTCATTAGTGGAAACAAAGCCTTTGGAAGACCCAGTGCCCATGGCCAGGATGGCTGCTGACAGGATGCATCCCAGCAGGAAGACTAATGCTGGAAAAAAACTCATCTCTGAGCTAGAATCTCACTCCTACTGTTGGTAAACAAACACTGGCTCACTGAACTACCTCCCTTTTTACAGTTCATTACCACACAGTCTTTCAAAGGGCTTGGCTCCTGTTCAATGCCATGGGTTCAGAGACATGGAAAAACACCTTTCAGGAGGCTGAACCTTCTCTCCAATCCCATGGCTGCTCCACATGCTGGGGAATATTCCACTAGGTCTCTGCCTTAGAAACATTCATTCCTAGCTCCTGCAATAATCCTAAGAGAACAGGAACTCCATCAATCCTGTGCACCCGTACAGGTAACCAGAAGTGTGGCCACATCTCATTCCCAGGAAGTTGTGAGGGTCGGGATTTGAAAGGTCCAAGGCCTTTCAGTGGACTTAGCGCTCTGCCTCTGAATAACGCGGCCTATAAATTGGAAGTGTCTTTAAAAAGTGACTTGTTTATTCTTTATTGACTTCAATTAGCATTGCAGTATTTTAGCTTTACTGTCTTGCAATTAGCATTGCAGTATTTTAAAAACAAAGCAGATATTTCTCCTACTTATAAGGACAGAAGATTATCCAGGAAGGTATCCCATTGTGTGTGTTACAATTTTCAATTTTCCTAATATTTTTCATAGTTCCCTTCTAATAATTCTCACTTTCTTCTGTGCTCACATTTTTCACTTTTGATTGAGAGAATTCCCTTCTATTATCATAGAAAAGCATTCTGAAACTTTTTACGGTAAGTTGGTTTTATTTAGCTAGTCACTAGCCTGTGATGAAATTTACTTCTCCATAGGATCAGTCAAAAACCTTTTATTGGCAACATACACAACTCTACTATAAAGAGTTAATCCTTTATTAGATTATAGTTACTGTAAAAGCTGTCATTCAATTGCTTAGTAGGTTTTCTTAATTCTAATTTTCTACACTTCGAGAAATAGCTGGAAGTGCAGGCTACCAAAGCTCTACAGGCTTTGCTGCACTTGCACGGTTTCCTTTGCACACATTGGCTATTATTTATAGTCTTTTATAAAGAAAAATCCTTTTTTTTTTTTCCCCTCCCCAGCCAATGTTATTAAAAAATTTAGGAGTTATTGAAAAGCAAAAACACTTTATTGTGTGAATGGCAAAAGTCAGTCTATACAGACGTGTACATGGCTTCCACACACACATGCTGGTCACTGCTTCAGGCATGTCCTTGGCAGGAAGCAATTAATGCGAATTCACAAGCTGGTTGTGAAATAAAACAATCAGCATCTTGTTTTGGGGTACCACTCAGCTGCAGAGAAAAAATATTGTCACCTCTTGGAGAGCTGATTAGAGCCACTTATAATCTGTCTGACTTGCCTCAGTATTAAAATGCCTCATACAAGTAGCTCTGTCCTTGTAAGATGGAAATTTTGCTTCTGAGCACATATTTCACTTGAAAACGCAGGTTGTTTATGGGTGTTCTGCAGCCTAAATTTTCAGCCCCATGTGAGACTGCAAGTGGCTGAACCAAAAATTACTCCATGACATCCCGGCAGGAATGTATATTTGAAGTTTTTGTGACTTTGGTAGTTGCTGCAATAATAAATAATTTTGCTTGAAGACTGAACACAAATCTTAGCTAACAGTTTCTTATACTGCAGGAGGGACCCCAAACAAAACGAGCTTTGTAGCTGCAGACAAAACAGCACAGAAAGCCAAGGAAAGCGTACTGCGTTTTCACATAATTGGAATATGCGAAGGAGAGCGAAAAAATGCTGATTCCTGAGGAATTTGCCAATTTTCTTTTCGAGCTTGTTTCTAATGCACTTACGAATGCATAAATTGTTCTAATGCTCTTTAGGTCATAAAAAGCAAATCCGTGGAGTACGAACTGTTCCGGCTTGTCACGCTGGGCACCCTCCGTGCGCGCAGAAACGCAGACAGCCACCGCGATCAAAGCGACAGGATGCGCAAAATTCCTGCACAAAGCAGGCAGCACCATCCAAAAGCCCCTTGTAGGCATCTCACAGCGAAACACGAGCGGTGTCTCGTGCAAGATAAAAAGAGAAGAGCGTTTATTTATTTATTCATGACAGCATTTTGCAGCCCGAAAGGAAATATGGGAAATATTCATTTTCAGAAGAAACCTGGCCTCAGGTGCCTTCATTTTGGGGCATGAATGCTGGGGACGTCACAGCATCCTGATTTTAAACCAGTTAGTCCCTTAAAAGATTAGTCCCCCAACTTTAAAATATCTTAAGTTGAAGGATCCAAAATCACCATCTAAAAAACAGACCAGGCTTTACTGTAGGAGAGTGTCCTGCCATAGCAAGCAGACTCACTGAGTTGCTCCAAAAAAAAAAAAAAATCCCTCTTTCCTTTGTGCTAGGGCCCTATTTCCATCCACAGGCAGCCTGTGCCCTCCCTAGCTGCACATATGATAGATCTGAGTATGTTTCCCAAGACACAATGCACTATTTCAGAAAGGGGGAATTAGCTTTCTGTCATCTGCCTCTGCTCTCCTTTTCACAAATACCGCCAATCTCTCACAAGACTCTTCAAGAACATATTTAGGGTAAGGATCTTCTAATCCTCATAAATCTGGAATTACCCCAATTACGAAGAGGAGACAGCAATGACTGTGCAACCCTCTTCTGAGCATCACCGTCACCACTACACTGACAATTTAATTAAAACGGCCATGCATTTAGTTATAATTACTTTATATCAACACAGAAGATACAGATTTTTAAATTCTCAGGCTACATTCATCAAAATGCACCTCTGCACTGCCACTCAGGGATTACACTGATTAGCAGATTATATCGTTCTTCAAGATACAAGCATATCCCCAAAGCAAATCCTCATCTTCATACAGGATCTTTGTGCCAGCATATAAACAAAATTGGCTAGAAAAAATCATCTTTACTGCAAAAACACGACCCTGAATGTATAATTCATTATATAATACTCTATTTTTTTTTGTACTTTGTTGCTTGAAGTAGTGAATAACGAAAAAGGCATATTAAGGAATTAGATGCTAAACCAAAAAAACAAATAAAATTAAATTTACTGCTCTGTTCTCATCAGCGCATTTCCACTCTGATTCTGCTCACAAATATTGAGGTGCAGATCAGGAGCAGCTACATGGAAGCTGAAGCCAGTGGGAGCTGACACTGCTCTCCTTCTGAGTCTGAAACCTTTGGATACTTCTTTAGCGATTTCTACTTAGTTTTGGGGCTTCCTTCAAACCTGGAAGCAGCTCCTATTGAAAATCTTTCACTTCATTTTTAATAAAAGCACCTGTCCCAGGGACACAGCAGAAGCAAAGAGAAAAGCCACCCCCAAAGGCAAGGAGAGAGCAGCATGGAATGGAGGTAGACGTTTCCTTAGACCTTTCCTGACCTCCCAGCTTGGGAAGGAGGAAATTCAGGTGTGAATTTGCAGACCACAGTCTGTTTTCCTGGCACGCACCTACTTTTCAGTCCTCAGCAGATAGGGGGAAGTAGCAGAGTAAGGATGAGCCAGTAGTTTGCATGCAATCAGCATATAGAAATAGGTCTTGCTTTGAGCCTCAGCAGGCTGTATCTGCTGGAGCAAAGCCAAGCTTTGGTGGATTACTGCCTTGACATGTAGCAAAGAAATCACGTGCCTTATGAGCTGCTTCTGCAGGAGAGCCCTGTCCTGGGGACAGCACGCGCTCCCGTGCCCTCAGTGCTCTGCAAATCCACAGTGCCACGTCATGGCAGCGTGGCCACCTCCACCACGGAGCAGCGGGATCCGGGACGGAGCCTGGATGTCTCCCACAGGAGCCCTGGGGGCAGCGCATGAGGGCAGGCCACGAAATACAGGCCACGGTTACTAGCACAAATTAAAGCCAATAATGTCGACGAGCAATTAAATAGGTCATCCTTTAATACTTCCCACGGCTTGGTACAAGCTCCTCAGGCAGCACTGCTGCTCCCTCCAGGCATGCCCCTGTCTGACACTTTTGCCCTTTTCCCAGTATCTCCTCACTACAGCCGGGGGCTCCAGGGATAAACCGAGGAGCAGCTCGACGTCAGCGAAAGCAGGATTCGGGCGATACAGGCTTTTTCATGTAAAACATCTCCCCCTTCCCGCGTGGTTCCTCCGGGCTGAGCAGGAGCGGTGCTCAGCGTGCTTGGTTAATTTTTATTAATGCGCTCCCTCCCGCGCCCTTCAGCGCTTACATATGGGCGGGAAGCTGATTAGCCGGGGGAGAAGGGAAGTTACACATCATTTGTCTTCCCTTACACTTCCATTGATCAACCCACACAGCATTATCCCTTTCCCATTAATTCCCTATTTGCCGCACACCTTATTTTCAGAGCCGCAGTTAGCAAATTGACCGGCTGCTCTTAATCATTTACAAGCCGGGGACGAACGCAGCAGCCCGGCTGCCCTGTCTCTCTCGGCGACGCCTCACGCACACTAAGCAATTTTTACGTTTTGGGGTTCTTTTTTTGTGCCGATTGAGTTTTCCTGCAGAGGCTGAGCAGGCTGTACGACAGCACGGCCCACGCGTGGGGCCCTGCGCCAAGCGCCTCGCGTGGGCAGCCATGACAGGCCCTTCTAGCAGCGGCGCCGCGGCGCGCGCAGACCCAAGGAGGCCAAAACATCCCTGCCTCAATTCCCGGCGCGGCGCCTGCAACAACACCGCCTCCCCCGCTCCCGCTAAACACGATGCAAGCGGATCGCAGGCTCCGGTTATCCGCTGTTATTGCTGCGAGACGGCACCGGAGAGGCGGGATGGGATTTTCCACAGAGCATCGCAGAAGAGCAGCTGAATGAATTAGAGGGTAATCTGTTAATTCATCAGATTGTTCGGGCATAATGCACATAAATGACAGGCCGGGTAAGAAACATGGCTGTTTTTCTATTAATGGTTTCACATAATGCTGCCTTCCCTCCTGAGAGTTGATTAAAATGTAATTTAAATTGCTCCAGTCTTAGAGCTTCACTGTCTATTATCTCGAACTGAGCCAGAGGCTCCCCATCGAGAGGATGTTTAACAGCACAACATCCACTGATCTCCTGACTTTTATTTCGCTGCAGCAAAATTCTCCATCTTTCTCAACTGGCCGGGTTCACAATGGGGAGGTGATGAACACAGGTGATAGTATCCAAAAGAGACGAGTCAGTAACCTACTGGCATTTTTTTTCCTTTATTTGGCAAAAAAGCACCGCCAGCAACTATTATCATCCTTTTCAGTGGACCAGAAAAAGCAACAAAACACAATATGAGCTATTGCTGCTGCTGTTTTTCCTTTTTTTTCCCCTAAATTAAATAAATCTCAGTCAACACATATTCATTTCAGGCAGGAATAAGCCTTACTACAATTCATCATCTGCAAAAAAAAATAAAAAAAAAAAGAATGAAAAGTTTCTGGCTCACTACATCAATGCAAACTATCTCCAAAAATGTATTGTGTTAAAATAATTGATTTGGAAGGGCAGTGCATTTGCCATATATTCTGATTAATACTTAAAGACTTTTTCTCTACTGAAAACAGGAATGATGTGGCAGTTCACAAACACTACTCAAGCAACTGAGATATTGTGCTTGCTTTCTACTTTCTTGATATACTTATCATTGCACAACACCTAGCCCACAGACAAACACTGCTGCATTGAGCTCCCTCTTCTTACACACGTGTAATTTAATATCGAAATAGAGTATAACGCTATCATGGATAACAGTAAACCCAACTTTCTAAAGAGGAATCAGTGAGGGCAGCTTCCTTTCTTCTTTGATTCTGGTACAAAGCCAGACAATGTTCTCAATCTTTCATGCTGGGTCTTAACACGGTACATTTTCAGAGAAATTTGGCACTGTAATCTAACTAATAAAAGTAATTCTTTAGCCACATATATCACACCAAGGCTGATCTCCAAGGCTAAGGTTTGCAATTTTGCTTTGCACCAGAGTACTCTGCAGAACAACCCTGCAAAATCTCGTCTCACTTCTACCCCCTTTACACTGTTAATGCTTATTCACTCATATGGCTAAAAGATCGCAGAAAAAAAATGGCTTTTTTTTTTTTTCCCAGAAATGTGAAATCTTACTGTCCAAGAGGAACTTAAATCATAAATCTGGCTGAGGGACTAGAATTGCCTGGAAAATATCATGCGAGCATTAGGGAATAAAGCTATATTTATAGTGGAATATCTAAGCAGTGCTCCAGAAGATCCCCAGACACCGACTTGCTGTTGTGCACATGGTCCAAGGTGCAGGACCGGCCCTGCAGGAGCAAACGCAGCATCTCGGGGGCAGCTTTGGGCCCACTGGCCTTGGCACTCAGGACTGTTCATAGCTACGTTTAATTTACTACTAAAGGCATGACTGTAAATAGGTGGAAGTACCTGTGAAAAGCACAAAAGCAGATTAAGCCCAGACCAAACCGCTTTGCAAGTGGGAAGTTAAAACCACCCTGAGCGGGAGCACCCGGACCTGCCCAAACATGCAACTTTGCAGAGATTTACACAGCTGGAGAGGAAGCAAAATATCCTGTTTGTTTATTCACGTCACAAAACTAATTGTGAACTCGACCCTCTGGGTTGGAAGCTCTTCAGGCACAACATTCACGGCAAGTATTTTAGGCTTGCAGTTCTGCTGCGTGCCAGCTATGCGCTTCTTGATTAAAAAGGGAGGCTCTGTTCCCAGTAACGTAAGCAGATGCATACAAAAAGCCTCTTGGAGAAGCCAGGACTGAGCTGTGAGGCATTATGAATGAAGGCAAGCTTACGGACGCCGAGAGGGAAGTGGTAATCACACAGCCACAAGTGGTGAAACCAATCTGCAAGAGGGTAGAGCCGTGTTTATGCTTGGCAAGGCTAGTAGAAATTAGTTAAGTAGATTAAGTAGAAATACCCAGCCAGGGAAAGATAAACTATCTCACTCAGCACAGAATTAACTCTGGATTGCAGTTTAAAACAGAAAGACGTGAAAAATCAAAATTGCTGCAAGGAATGTGGAAAGAGCTCTGCAATTTGCCCACAAGGAAAGGGAGTTTTTCTCCAGCTCCTTCAAGGCCCATTATGTAGCATTTCTATTTTAATCTCTCAATTTGAAACCATTTGCTTTGAACCTTTTCATTCTACACTCAAAGGACGATTTTATTCAGTTCTTTCAAGCATTTACCAAGTTAGCTTAACTGTATTTCCTCTCATGGGCAAGAGCATTTGAACAACCGCATCAAGAGGGACTTGGAAAATGTCGGGATTTGGTTCTTCTGACCAAGTCTCCTGTAATAACACACCTGCCAAAAGGGAATGAGAAATAAGCAAAGAAAGACATATATAACGTGAGTTAAATGGGTTAAGTTCTTCTTTCTTTTTGGCAATTACAATTCTAACACAGGCAATGTCACCTCTGAATTGTGCATCCAGTGTCGGCGAGAGCTGCACGTTCAGTTACAGGCAACCCAACCCGCAGGAACAAGACCTGAGCTTCCTTCTGCCTTGCACAAATCCCTGGCAATTCCGGCAGCAGCAGTGTCCCCACTTTGGGATTGGGAGGGGTTTAGTGTGGGGATGGTGAGGTTGCATTCCTCTACAAAGAAAGAGGAGTGGAGATCATGCAGGATACAGCCTGACTGCACACTGGAAGGCTCGGGGAGCAAGTGCCAATACCCTTGTTAGCTAATGGGGGGAATGGAATAAAATATGCAGCTCTAAGGCCATGTGAAGGGCAGATTATGCTTCAGGTGCCTCAAGAAAACTCCAGAAGCTGAGGACCAAAGCATGGCAAATATATTGCTTTTTACAGTTAGAAGGCTTTCAAGAGAAGTCAGTAGACAAAGGAAAAGCTACCAGATTTGATATGAAAATGTTCACAGAAACTATTAGCATTATATGGTGTTTGGAAAAGCTCCAGCAGCCAAATCAACACTGCCATTCCTGACCTCTCCCCATCTAAACATCTCCATGCAATCAGTACCACTTCAGGTGCAAGACCAGCGATGAAAAGCAGTCTGGAAGCAGACAGCATTCCTGCTTAATGCTCCTACACTGCTCTCTGCACAATTTTCACATGGCTTTGCATAGTTTCAGGCATGTGGCTCTTGCTCAATTCCAATGAGTTTCACATGACTAACCCACCATGAGCTGCTTAAAAAATATCCCCCTTGGGGTCTTAAGCAAAACTCATTGTTTAAGTGTTGATTATGACTTTTTCTCCACTGAGACTAATTAAGGTCTTTAAGGAGCACAGGGGGAAGGAGGACTCGCTCATGAGACGAGCGTTTCCACACGCACGTGGCTCTAATTGTCAGTCGTGCCTGAGCTGCACCAAAGGAAGCAGTCAGCATGGACCAGGTGTCCATGGACACATCTGCTATGGATCTCCCCATGACAAATGTGAGTAACGATGCAGGGCAGTCTGTGGACAAAGTAGGGCTGAGGAACCAGAACGACATTCAAAGGGAGGGATGGAGCCACTTATGTGAATACCATTATAAACCAATGTTAGGTGGTGAGATACTGGGAAGTGTGATCATGTTAGTGCTTTAACAGAAATCCATTTGGAGAGCTCAAAACCTGCTCTTGCTATCTGCACATCTACAGCCTCCACAAGGGGAAGCCCACTGAGTAACAGCTGCTTCTGGAGAACAAAAATCACCTTTGCTTCCTGCAGGAGCAGCGGAGGCAGAGCCAAACTCATGCACTGCACTAGCCACAGCGAGCAGGACAGTGGGACCGTCTCTGTCCAGCTGAGGCTCTGCTCAGAGAATCACACTCCAGGACTGTCAACCCACCCCAGAATAACACGAGCAAAACTGCAGGTTAGAAAGCAGGATCTAACTAACCTTTTTTCCTCCCAGGAGGCTCATTTGCATGAGGCTCATTTAAAATGCAGAATAATACATGAACTGCATGAGCAGTTTAAAGGTTTATAAAATATCCTAATGCCTTCAGCACCCAGACAGCTAATTTAGATTTTTTTTTTTTTTTAATGTGGATTAACTCACAACCAGTCCAAACTCATCCTTCCATTAACCCATCTTGATTAGCCAGATGCCAAATGCCAGACGAGGGCGAATTCCCTGTCACGCTTCCTCACTTGGATTTGGAGGCTAAAGGGCCCTGATTATGTTCCCCTTTGTGACTGGGGGCTGTTTCAAATGGTTCAACTAATCTGATGAATGGGCAAGATGGGGAGGAAAATCTTCCCTCATGTCAGCTTACGAACTTGCCATCACCAAACACATTAATTGATGTGGGGAAAGCTCTCATGGAAACCACACCATGGTCTCCCTCCAAAGGGCTGGATCTCCTTCTTCTGCCTCAGATACAAATGACCAGACCATGGGACAGCTGGGCAATGGGGATGCCCTCTAACCGCACACAGGAAGGAAGGCAAAACAATAAATTCCCGAAATGCAGGCCTGCTTACAGAGGCATTCAATTAATCAGTTCCTGTGCACCTGAGGCAATGTTAAATATTGTCCCAGGAGGGCATCCAGCCATTTGCTGAGGAATAATTACAGCTCCCAAACAAGGCACAGCAGGAACTCTGTTGATCTATCAGTGTGCTGCTGTTTGCCAGTGACCAACAGATAAATTGGCCCGGGCAGAGGAGAAAATTCCCAAGGACAAAAGCGTTGGGGCTTGCTCTGATACTAAGACCTGCCATAAAGTTTCCTGTAGAGCTGTCTTCACCTCATTCCAAAGGATATGGGGCATCAATGAGCTTCAGAGCTCATTTTGATATAGGCCTTGACTGGACATGGTGCTACACGGACCATCCTCTGGATGTGGTACTGTCATTTTGTCTGATGGTGTAGTATGGCTTTGATGAAGAATACTCAGCTGGTGCCTGCTGACAGCCAGTGAAGCAGAGACCGATGCTCAGAAGACCCCCAAACCACTGACACAATCAAAGCAGACAACAGTCATCACAAATGGTAAATAAAAACTTGCCGTTGCTGTTTTACTCAGAGAAATTCAGGCACCCATCACAGACATATGAACCACATCCACGATCATAACACAGTAAGTTGGCAAGGCTCGAACTTTGTTGTGAAGTACCTAATGCCACAACCTCTACGTGACAGCTGCAGATACTTAAGCATATATCGTGGTTGTTGGAAGAAATGGAAAAACAAACCATAGAATCTGTGCTCTATTATAGCTACTGCTTATTTTCAGAGAGAATTTTATTTATATCACACACTGATTTTTTCTGTTTCATCTTCTGCTTCTCTTTCTAAACAGTCCAGTGAGATGCATGGGCAGGATCACATTTGCTCAGAGGCAACATTTCGAATTATTTGCAGCTTTAGGCAGAGACAAAGCCTGTTGCCCAGACAGCGCAGCCTGCGCTAGCTTTTGGAGTAGCTTTCCATCCCAGGGAATGGCTCTCTAGCTGACGCACGAAGAGGAGCAGCATTAATAGGGATCAGACCGGTGCTGCAGACACCTCATCTCTGTGCATGCAAAAAGCACTTTTCCCACTATTTTCCTCTCACAAAGGGGTTCCTAGGAGCTTGGAAGTGCAGCACATCGATAGGGAGAGCTTCAGTCCATGCCGGAGCAGAGCAGGAGATCAATCACCTAGAAAGGCTTGTCCATGGTGGGGTATCCTGTTACGCCAAGGTCACATTCCTGAGCTTTTCCCACAGTTTGTAAAGCTAGAAAATGTCTTGGAAATTGAAGCTTAGTCCCTGAAGGACAATTTTGGTTGCAAAGGGTAAATACAGCAGGTGTTGGATGTGCTCAGTGAAATGCGTGATAAAGATATACATAAGGAAATTGTCTGCTCAGAAATGTGTGTTCTGGGATACGCTTTGCACAAAGTCTCACAGTCCTGTCACTCCCTGGCCCTTACCCACTTCTCAGTAAAAATAAAGGAAGAAACGCCCTGACAGTAGAGAGCAGAATGCAATTAGTGCACAGCTGGATTACAGAGGACCGCCACTCCACAAAACGCATCGGTTTATAGTATCAGGGATGGAGAAATGATGTGGTTTGAAAGGGAGTGCATCCACCCACACCTGATTCATATTCTCCCAGCATTTTGCTATAATTTGTACTTTAGATCCAGCAAAATGCCAAGGAGATATCTTTAAAATTCATCACAATAGACCAGACATTTTGCTGAGGGCCAAATTAAAAAATATATGGATTCCTAAATGTGTGTTAGTCACCTCTCACGTGGCCTGATTTTCAACTCAGTCGGTAGCTAGCAGCATTACTTTCTCCTTCTAGATCTCCGAAGGACTGTGGCACATAACACAACAACAATACCAGAACTTTTCCATCTCATATAGATGATTCTGCAGCAGCAGCAGCAGCAGCAGCATTTACTTTTACCAGAGATGAAAGTGGCTGAATAACCTGTGTTTGTGTCAGTGCTGCGAGATGCACGTGCACAGCATCAGCACTCAGAGACCAACCCCCAGCCTGGGATTTGATGACTCAGGAAGCAGAATTATGAAGGACCAGGATGACATTCTTCAAGCACAGGTGAGATCTCCCCAATTATTTATATGTTACAGCTCTATTAGCTGATTATTAGTATGTCACTTCTTGGGCTTATGATCAGTATACACAATTAGCAAGTAGTATTACGACCTGTCCTGTGCTCATTTTAATGACATAGCCAATATTCCACTACATATCCTGAAGCAGGAGCACGGACATACAAATTGGGAAGAGGGACAATCAGATATAGAGCACGGTGCTGAGTCCCCAAAGTATCAATAAACTGCATTTTATGGCAGAAGCAAATGGTGAATGATGCTAAAATAATTAAAGTTGTTAAGGTCTTCACAAGGATAAACTTAAAACATGGAGGCTTTTAGCACAGAGAAGACATGGACAGAAGGGTGACAGACTTCTGCGTGCTAACAAACTGGAAAGGTAAACTCAACATTTCTATTTATTCCATCTTGGAACTCAATAATATCTAGATATCTTGAACAGCAAGACATGGCTTGAAAACAGAGAGTCCATATAAATAAAACTAAATTGGAATAAGGTCTTTAACAGCAGAGGTGGCCGAGATAGAAGTAGTGGAAGAAAATGTGATCAGGATGGATGTACTACACTTAAGGGTTTAAGGGCAGTATATCAAACAGGACTTGACTCTTTTCATTCAATACAACAGGGTTGTTAAGGGAACAGTGAATAATGTTCTTCAAATAGGACACCGGAAAGTCATGCATGAGATAAGCAAACAACAAGCATTTGTCACGAGGGAATGTACCTGCCTTTGTTATAACAACAACAATTGCTAGGGCCATGATTTAGATAAAGGCAAAGGATTCGTGTAAGCATTGCTTCCACATTGCATTGCACTTATATACTAGAAAGCCCTATCCTAAACAAGGGAGATAATTCCAAAATAGTTCCAAGACCAAAATACTTCAGTGAAAATAAGGAGCAGGTTTGGATTTTCTGTGTAATAGTAAATAAACAAATAAAAAATATAATTGATTTGAAGTCTATCTCTTACTTGCCAAGAGGTTGCAGAATTTTTTTTTTTTCAAAAAATATTCCTCCATTTGCTTACCAGCTCCATTCCTAACGCACAGGGAACATCTACAGTTAGACTGCTCATACTGTCCTTTTTTATTTTTGTGAACTTGCTATATTAAACAATTTATGTTTTATGAGACCAATGCGAGCTTGAAAATTCCTTGCCTCGTAAGTTCTCCTTCTTTAAAATACATAAACATTATATATACATTTTTATACAGATATAATCCTCTTCTGGGCTCCTGTATTGAGCTGTATTCAGCTCCAGCAAAAAATTAAATGACTTTCCCAGCTGTCCAGAGGAGGGACAGTCTGCAGCTCATCTATTACCTCATCTTGTTTCACCAGCTAAGTACCATTTGGCCTGCTGAATTTTAAACTCACAGACCTCTAAAAAACTGTAGGTTTTGGGTGCCCCTGACTATCAACTAATGCTTTGTAAAACTGGAAAACTCAACAGTGCCCCAAAACACCCAACTAACCAGTTTAAACTCATGTGTGCACCAACAAATGCTTTTGTCCCTACCAGATTAGGTTCTAGGCTTCAGGGGTTGGCCAAGGGCATGAGATCAAGCAGGGCTTGAGTGGTCCTAGAGCTGAAACCAGCCACAGTGCCACCTGCCACCACTTCTTGCCAGTGAGCACCACGCCACAGCTTTTCAGGTGTAGAAGTTAATCCTCAGCAACACCCCAGGCAGACCCAGTAGGCTGTAGAACAAGCCATATTAAAAATGTCGCAAATCAAAGATAACTGCTTGTCAAAAAGGAAGAAAAGCAGCACATTTTAGGTTTCCAGGAAAAAAAAGGAAGGTACTGTCTTGGCACCATCTGTCATTTAACCTGTGGGCAAACCTGAAAAGACCTTGTAATTACAAGTGCCTTCATTATCCTCCTGTATTGATCCTCCCTTGTGCACCACAGCACGATGTGACATCCCCACTCTTCACGAAACAGATGAGGGGTGGACCACAGCAGAGACTCAATGTCCCAGTAAATGGTTGGGCTTTTTAACCTCCAGGGATGACTCCATTTAGCAGCTATAAACTAATCCGACCTGGGTTTTCAGAAAGTTGCTGCCCTACTGTCTCGGAAACTAGTCCTGGCTGAAATTGCCAGGTCACACTTTAGTCCCAGTCACCATCTCCCTCCCATTAGTCACGAGCAGGCCTCACTCTTACGAGTCTTTTTAGGATTTTTCAGTTGAAGGATCATTTTTGTGTTCCAGCTGCCGTGGAACAAGCAGTCTCCAGGTGGAAAAAAGAACCAGCATTAAGTTCTGGAAAAAATGTCCCATAAACACGTCCTTTATTGCTCATACCAAAAGCTTGTCTCTGCCACGTTTGCATAAGTGGACTGACTGATTTCAGTGGAAAGTCTCTGCTTGATGAAGGAGGGAAGAATTTTAAAAAATTATCAAATAGTAAATAACAATTACACACATACAAAAAAAGGAGAGTTTGAGGAATATTGTGGTTTCAAATCTAGGCTCCAATCCTGCAGTCTGCTTTGGGCGTGCTGTAATCTAGCTGCATGCAGAGCAGCTTGGAAGACCACAGTCTTAAACTGGAACTAATAGCCTTGCTCTCTGTGCAGAGAAGCCTGCCCATTTATGATCCCGTTCCCTTGCCAAATTCCCAAATAAATGTCTTGAAACACCTACAAAGGCAGGAGGGGAAGGTACACGGATGGCAATTCAGGCTGTTTCGCACTGTTTCACCAGAGCTTGGTGCCAGGGACCCTTCTCTTGGCTGGCCTGTAAGAGACACCACTCCAATTTTGGCAGCCACACATTGCACATTAGGCAGCAGTGAGGCAGTTAGTGGGAGTCTACAGTCTGAAAGGAAATAAAATAATCAAATTCCACTGAATAAAGCACTGTGAGACGCTGGGAAGAGCCTCAGGAACGCCTCATCTTCAAAAGTTACTTTACTTTGTGCCTCTCAAAGACCTGATTTAAAGTTGTTAACACTTCCAGCACGGAAAAACCTAAAAAATCCTAACGAAACAAAAGCTTCTAAATTTGACCGGTGCAATGCATAAGCAGCAGCGCCAGCTGTGGAAGTGCTAAGTTCTGCCTGACTTGTTACAAAGCTGTGTTCACTCTGAATACTAATGCTGACAAATTAAAAAGCATTTTAACATGTTCATCATTTCATGAATAGGAAGAAGTGCAGTGTGCTTTTCCATTGAAATGAATGGAGTTCAGGACCAAAACCAAAGGTATAAGGAAGAGAAGGGAAAATAAATTAATAAAAATGGAAGTGGGAAAAAAGTTATTGTGGGCTTCTCCACATAATTCCAGCTCTATAACGTAGGTTTCATGTCCTGCATAGTCATGAGGCATTAGGAGAAATAATAATAGACCTTCAATTCTTATTCCTTAGCAACTCTTAAACTCAGAGGTGTGATTAAAGAGAGGAGCATCTTAGGGCTGGAAAATATGATGTGGGGACATCTGGAGGCAATTGGCAGAGTATAAAAATAGACCATATGTCCTAATAATTCTGTTTTCCTGTTTCCAGTGTCAGTGATTCTGTGGTAACAAGCAGTTTTCCAAATCAGCTTTTAACAGCAGAGTATTGGAATAATGAGGATGACTGTGCTTACTGATGTGGCATCCAACACTTGGCAGGCCTAAGATTAGCAGAAGTATCTCATCTCTCACACTTTTGTCCAGCCTTGGTTTGGTCAAATGTTCTTCTTTTGGCACCTTCCCTGTCCCAACGTGCTGTGCCCATCCCTGAGGACCACATCCTGGAGGATACCTCTGCCGCCTTGGATCTGGCAATGACACCCTCCTCTCCATCTCTCTGTGTAAATGCAAGATCCTGACCGTGCCACTGACTGTACTTACATACAACACAAACCCACCAGTCTGGTGTTCAGCCTCTCAGGACGATCACCACTGAAGTTTATTTAACACCTATCTGCAAAGCAATACCAAGCGGAACAACAGGGAAGGTCGGTCTGAGTCTATTTAGCTGACTATTTATCTGAGGATGCTTTGATCAAACTGGAAAGCTTCACTTTTCTTTGAGAAGCCAATTTTCTTTGTATGTGCTCACTCTGAAGAGCCTCTGGGGCATATTCATGTTCACGCAGAATAAGTGGTTCCTCTCCTGCTAAAGCTCCCCAACTCACAAAGGCCTCTTCACACGAGAGTATCATTCAAGGCCAAGTTGGCTTCAACCTAAAGGAAAGCCTACGAGAAGATATTAAGCCATGATACCACTTAGAGCCAGCAGGCTCAGCTGTGTTTTCAGGTCTAGACACACAGAACACACCACTGAGATGGGGCTCTGCCGTGGGGCAAGACACGTCACCTCCCCAGTCGAACAACACCGAGGGCCAGAGAGTTGGGCACACCAAAAGGAAAGAGAATCAA
This sequence comes from Rhynchotus rufescens, assembly GCA_032273925.1. NCBI lineage: Eukaryota > Metazoa > Chordata > Aves > Tinamiformes > Tinamidae > Rhynchotus > Rhynchotus rufescens. The sequence continues at coordinate 16,414 of JAVCKT010035754.1, read as the reverse complement.
GGCAAAAGGCACAGAAATACAGGAAAATAAATAAGGAACCTCTGTAAAGCAACGTATGGGTAAGAAAACCCAAGATGACCAAAACCACCCAACACAAACGAAGAGGATTTGAATTTGTGTTTCTTACTAGAATGGGAATGTATAAATCAGCACAAGCTCAGTTCCCAACCTCACAACCTACACAAGAGGTGCATGCAGGCATTTCAGCACATGCCCAGCCGACCTCCGGAGAGCTCGGGAATCACTTTATTGCACTTCGTTGGCTTCTAACAAAGACAGCAAATGAAGAACAGGGGTAAAGGTTTCTGTGTATGGTAAAAAGAGAAAGAAATACACATATTTTATTGTCTTGCAGCCAGAAATGGTGTCCTACTATGTGCTAACGACCATTTCACTGTAGTTTATCTACTTTGCTGGTAATTTCCTTCTGAAAAGGAAATTGTGTTGTTTTTCTACCTTATAACCTCATAGTGATTTTGTGGGAGAAGCAGGGGACTCCTGTCTCCCCAGCAGATAAACTACCGACATGAGAGGAGTGCTAATCCCTGACAGTGCAAATAACAACAAACATCTTCAGGGCTTACACTTCTTATACACTTTTGAGTAAAATACAACTATTTTTTGAGTAAAATCAAACTATTCTTTGCTGCTTGGTTGATATTTTTATATTTATTTACATTATATATATAAAATATATAAATGTATAGTATTATATAAATATATATTATTATTATATAAAATATTTTATGTATATATATCATATATATATACAGTTTAATCCTGAAGACCACTAGAGGGAACTAACAAAGGATTAATTTTCCCTTGATTCAAAAACAAAGATTTGTTGATAAAACGAGTGAATATCCTACATTAATGCGCTCCACAGAGCCTTGTAAGGTTGATGGTGGAGTTCTGATCTCCAAGAAGCAGTGTGCCAGGCTGGCTTCTTGGGGATGCCAAGTCCCATATTTTTACCATTTTTTTCCAAGGATAAAATAATGCTTTTGCTCATCTTCTGTTTGTTTAGACTGAGAATTTATTAGGATCCAGGATGGCATGGCACATGCGTACAGGTACAAGGTTAGAAAAGGGAATCCTTGTCCTAGTTGGAACAGGTCCATTATTATCAACAGAAATAATAAACTAGAAAGATTTCCTTAACTTTTGAATCCTAGGAGGCACTCTTATGGCTTTAGTCACTTCACCTATACATCTTAAAATGTGCCATATATACATATTTATTTTCATTGGGTCCTGAAATACGACTCAAAGTTTGGCAGCATTCAGGAGAGACCATTAGGTCTGCTCACACACAAAAGGAAGAAATTCCTGAAGTTAAGGTTTTGTTACATTATTCCATTCCCATGGGCAAGATTAGTAATCTGGAGAGAGCAAAGCTCTCCAGCAGTCAAGGGTGTTTGTCAAATTACGATTAAACTGGTCACTGTACCCTGGCTGCTCCCAGCATTTTGCTGTATCTAGCCTTTAGGCTTCTTACTGGAAGAGATGGTGCCTTTCCTATAAAATACTCAGTTCTTGTTGCCATGGAAGAAGAAACCAAGAGCTGCAAAGAAGGTCTGGATTAATTCTCTTTCCATTTCTCATTAGGCTAGATGTTCTCAGTAGAGATTAATGTCTACTGAAGATCAGGCATTACTTCATCCAAGCGGGAAGGAGAACTGCTCAGAGATCATGGTGAGAAATGAAAGCAATCTCAGATCAGATCATCAGCCTGCAGCTTTGATCTTGATCACATCATCATTTGAACCAAGACCAGACATGGAAAAAAATGTGTTTTGAGGCAAAATCTCAAAATTTTGATACGCATTTGCCAAAAATACACAGGAATTTCACAGGAAAGACCATTATTCAGTTTCTACAAGATACCATATTCAACCTTATCTCAACTTTACTCTTGCAAAATTCCTGTGGTCAATGCCGAGGGCAAAGAAAGAGATGCCCCAAGCCTTGGTGCACCAATCAGCCCTAGTCAAGAGATGCTCATGCCTTCAGCAGGCATTTCCAGTTTTGCTCTGCTGCTGACATGCTGAAGTCCTTTGAGTAAGATGTGAGCTTCTTCTCCAGGTAGTTTTGGCTTCCTATCTGTGAAACAGGTACAGAAGCTAATTACACACCTGGTTACACTACTTTTTTCTAGCTATGACAAACATTTACAGTGCATTGAGCGCAGATGTAGTTAAGGGATTTTCACTTCTGAAGCTTACTAATGAGGTATGAGCTGCTCATTTTATCTGTCTCAAACACTACCAGAGTCTCAGATGAAAAAAAGCAAGCACAGGATTGTTATTTTGCAATTTTTCAGAACTGTTGCCCATGCCTGAATTATGACAGATGTGTGTGTCTGCTGTGCACTGTACAGTAACAAGGTTTTTGATTTTTTCCTTTCTGCTCTGCTGAGAGAAACGCAATGTATCACGGAACAGCAGCTCACAAGACCCCAGCCTTGCCACTCTGCACAGCCGTGCTGCGGGGGCAAAGGCACCTATAATCATACAGCTGGACATCACCGTGCAGCCATCTGGTCCTCCAGCACCTCGAGGGAAGTCAACCAGAGGCATCCATCTGTCACTCAGCACAGCTTTCCTCCTCGGGCTCAGCACCACTCACACGCCTGCTCATAAACATTTCTTTTCCCATTACTGTTGTGTGCCACCGAAGACGTGGTGCTGGACCACAGCCACCTTCTTATATGGGTAACATTTTTCTGGCTGACAGAGGAAGCGCACAACAAAATACACACACAGAGCTGGATCCTGAAGTTTTTATGGATGGGAGTTTTTTAATTTTAACCAGAGAGGCGTTAGACTGTACATCTATCTGCTGATGGATATGGTGGAAGAAATGAATTGCTCTTGCACTTGACTTGCTTCTGCACCTGAGCAGAAATTCATACAGACCTTGTCCTCCAAGCACTATTCTAAGGAAGGAAGGATTTCTTTTTTTTCCCATAGCTTCAGTGCAATCAACTTCTAAAGTTGGTCAAAAAGCCAAAATAAAATACCAGCGATATTCTCTAGAAATGAGCAGACAATTCAGTCTCGATAGACCTTGGAAGAAATAACAGGGTCATAAGTTCCTCAAAGAGACAAATGCAGCAGAACAAAGCCACTGCTGCACTTCAACTTTGCCATGCAACTGAAAAAGGAAAAGGAAAAGACATCCATCAGGCTGTATATCTTTCAAGAAATAAAGCAAATCCATCTATCCAGATGATAAAGAAACCATTTGTCTATCTCCTTCTCTGGAAAGGCAAAATTAGCATAATTTCTTTAGCAGAAGAGCGCATCATTTTCCTGTAAAGCATCGTGCTCCTGCCAAGTTTCTACAATTGGTCTGTCTCATGTGACAACCAACCAACTTGTTTAGCATCTAAAACTACTGTAAACAGACAAAATTTAAAGTAAATGCATCATGGAAGAGATATGAAAATATTAACATAATTTAGTATATCGTTTTTCACTTTGGAATGACTGTAGAGGGAACAAAGCTGCATTTACACCAGTGTTAATCTATTATGATCTGCTGAATTTAAATTGTTCTCCTCACAATTAAATCATAAGAGCACCCAAGATCAGATGCTGAAGGAAATCAGGCCAGCTCTTGTCTGAAAATGTCTAAATTTCTCCTTTAGCAAAAGAAAGCAGTCATCAAGGACCAGATAACGAACTGAGACACTCAAGTGTTTTTAGTTGGAGCACACATGTGAGCACATGAAAAAGGAACATCCTTAAGAAGATGCTTATAATGGATAGCTACTTGAAAAAGTTTTGCAAATAACTGTAATACAAATGCAATGTGTTTGCAATACCACATGACAACAGCAGCATGAGCATTTTACTAACTATTGTAAAGCTGTGCCTGAAAGGTGAGTTTGTTCCTGGGCAAGACCTAACGTGAATTAATTCCTACTTTGTCTTCACTGGCACCTGAATGCTGTTGCCTGAATTGTCTTAGCAAACAATCCAGTTGGTTTTTGCAGTGCAGGTATGTTCTAAGTTTATAATCATGTATGACACAAGGTTACAACAATCAGTCCTTGGGCAATGTGGCTTCCTGAATACATACATTGACAACAGGAAACAATAAACAATATTGTTTGGTATAAAAAAAAAAGAATAGTCACAGCAGCTTACCTACTTGATTTTCACAGGAACTATGGGCAAGAGGCATTTCAAATAAGGATTCCAGGTGGGATAATGAAATATCTAAATTTCCTAAGTTCTAAAGTCTAAATTTACAAGTATTTTCTAGAACCTGCTCCAGTGAGAGTGGAACAGACAGACGCTGTGAGGGAACCCAGGCACTGTGCTCCTTTCTCACTATATTCACCTTTTTTTATGTACTATATATATTGAATCTAATGATGAACAGGGATTTGAAGAATGAACAGGGCTTTCAACAACGTAAACCTCAATAGAGGGATATAAAAAAAGTACACCAGTCAGAGCTCACATATTTAGGTGATTTACATCTGTCATATCTCTCTGTACCACTTAAATCTTTTACTAGTATAAATAATGGAAATATTTTACTAGTATAAATAATGGAAATATATAATATATATTAGTATATATAAAACTGTGATTGAGTTCAGTGGAGTTCTAATGATTTAAACCAAGTGAATCACGCACTTACTTATTTGTGTGCACTGAAAATCTGATTCAGTGCATTTAAGCAAATCTGGTGGTGTGATTCTGGCCTAGAAACATTGCCAGAATTTGATCTTGAGACAGTACAAAAAATGCTATTAATACACTGTTTTCTTTGACTCTTGTGGCAAGGAAACTATATGGTGTAGGGCAGCTCATACACCAAAAGATAAAAGTTCAGAAGGAACCTGGCCGTGTTACTCAGAGCACCAGGGTAGCTCTTTAGTGCAAACTCTCTTGTTGCTATTGGGGTAAATTCTGCCTATTTCATGCTCTCCCAGGTGCCTTCTCATTCCCACTATTCATAGTTTACCTTCACTGACTGATCTAGAGTTAGCAAGCCTCCCCTTTACCAAAATACCCTAATGATCTATATCTCAGCGGTAATGACAATCAGAGAAGTTCAGGATCGTTCTTCACTCCAGATTTTCTCCAAGCTGGAGCTTCCATTCCCTCTTTGAGGCTGCCTGTTTCATTGGTGACTGCCAGCTGAGACATTGTCACTGTGGAAGGGACAGACATGTTTTGAGGGAAACAGCATGGGAAGCTGCAATTGCACCTAACCTTTGCAGCATTCTCCTCTCAGCCTGCTTAATTCTTGTTCAAATGCTGTTAAACAAATTAAGGGAATAAAAGCTGCAGGTGCTCCATCATTGCCAGCAGTGTTTAAGAGCACTGCAATCCAAATATACACGAGAAACAGCCTGAGGCGGGTTTGAGGTCACTGTCTCTGAGGCAAGCAGAGCTCCTGTAAAAAGAGACACCTGTCCATCCCTCTCTCACAAAAAGAGGGCTGTCGATGGTAGCCCTCAGAAATATCATTCAATTCAAGACAAGTTAAAAGCTAGAAGGCTGCTGACAGCAGTACGGCAGAGGCGTAATGCAGACCGACATTTCCAGGGTCTCCATTTGCCTTTGGACATTCCCAGTGTCTCCAAGCCGCACCAAGGAGCACTCTTTGGGGCGAGGACTCACTATCCACGCCACCATTCACCCTCTGCCTCCCCGGGAAGGCACCAGCAGAAAGAGTTGGGCCTTTTTCCGATTATTTGATCAATCCTGCCACGTTCCTATGACAACCACCAGTGCCAAGGCCCTGCACAAGTGCGCAGGAGGGGTGTGGGAGCAGCAGGGAACCAGGCGACTGGTGCTGTTCATAGGGAAAGAGGGCCCAGAGGCTACGGCGTAGCCATCTCCGCTGCCTGGTGCGTGCGCCACGCGGTAGCTGACCGGCTCTAGGCAAGCATGGCAGATGGGCTCACAGAATATTCCAGGTTTGAAGGGACCCCTAGAGATCATCTAGTCCAACCTTCCCGCTCAAGCAGGCACATCTACAGCATGTGGCACAGGGCGGCATCCAGGCGGGTTTTGAAGATCTCCAGAGAAGGAGACTCCACAGCCTCCCTGGGCAGCCTGTTCACTGCTCTGTCACCCTAACAGTACAGAAGTTCCTCCTCACCTGGAGACGGAACTTCCTGTGCTCCAGCTTCAAACACGTAGTACTTCACGAGGATGAGCCACACGGAATTTGGGACAGAAGGGGCTGCTTTAGGCAACTGGATTATTTACTTGTCTCTTGCATAGAATTGCTGGCATAAACAAAACCCGCTAGCCAAAGTACTGCTTCTTTGCTAGTAATGGTGATTATAGTCACTGTCTTTTGGAGGCCTGCAAGCATAGCATGCAGTTTAATCTGAGATTAAAAGAAAGATAATGAATATGGTTTTGGTTCTACATGAAAAACATTGAAGCAGTGAAATAATCGCCGCGGTTTCAAAACTCAAGGTTAGATTTTTTTCTTGGAGTCATGCAAACTTCTGTCCTCGTCTCTCCCGGTATTCCTGGTTTTCAGTTTTTCTCTTTTTAAATTGTTTTTTTGCCAAACTTGACCGGACCATAAGCTGGGATTCTGTGATTGTCACCAGAGTTAGTGTCTTGAGTGATTCCTCTCAGGCTTAGGTTGGAGTCAGTGACTCCAGTGATCCTTCCTCTCTTCTGGGTTGAGTGATGCATCTGACTCTGTGACTGTTTCCTGTATTTTCTAGTTTTTTAAATGATTGGGAACATCCTTTTTTAATTTATTATTTTTTTTAATTTTCTCTCAAACATTATCCTATAATATTTGCAGGTGCTCCTGTTCTCCAAAGCAAGAGCACATTTGGGTATGTTTTGACTTTGCTGGGAATGCACATGTTCCCTGCTCCCTTGATGTCATTTCCAGGTAAGAAATCAGAATTACACTGCTGTCTTTGTTTCCTCATATCTCAAAGTTCCTATAATGGAATAGCAATGGACAGAGTAGTCCAGGGTGACCAGGGCCTTAGCCTTGCTAAGAGTATCAACATTTGGAGGAGCTCACCAGTCTCTGTTCGCAGTGGTGATGTGCACAGAGGTGGATCTTGTGTGGGAGCTCGAGACAGAACAGCACTGTCCCATGACCTTGAAGGACCAGTGAATCCCATTCCTCCCTTTGCTGTTCTCATGTGAAACTTTTAGAGTTAGTTGGGTATGGCACAGGGCCAGCTGATTACCAGCATCCGCAAGGCCACGAATCCAAAATTGTTACAGTTGGTCACCAGGGATCCTGATTCTGATCAACACAGAATGGGGTCCGTGCAATTAGCCACCACAATCTTGCTGCTGGTTCTGAGCAGGCTGGCAGCTACACTAGTGCCAAACAAAAAGCTGAGAGTGACATTTCAGATGCAAACCTTGCTTAAGGTACTAACTGTACTGAACTCTCAAAAGATTCAAGATTGAGATGCTAGAAATAAGAGCAGATACGGCTGCCCCTTTTGCTGCCAAGAAAGAATTAAACCTGAGAATCACTCCAGATCGACCAGACCGTCTCTGTCATGCTGGGCAGGCAGCTGGGGTGAATGGTGAGAGCCAGCTAGCTGTTCCCTTCTCAGCTTCCACGGCTGCACCGAGCCATGGGTGCATAACGTCTCCCGGCAGCACTTAGTGAGTTTATTACATCACTAGCTGTTACCAGGGAAACACAGAAACTACAAATCGTGGTTCTTGGCAGTCAGGTGTAAAAAGAAAATATCTCACTTTTTAGGGGCGGTTCAAAAAGGAAAGCCAAAACAAGCTCTGAAGGACTTTGAATTGAGACAAACCTGGGATAGTTCAATAACTCGCTAACCTAATTCCAAAATTAAAAATTAAAAAGTCCTCCAGCATTAAATAAGTATGATTGTTGAAATGCCACTGGAGTACCTACTCTGAGAAACCAAAGACACGAGAGCAAGTGCAGCACCTCTCACATCATGCATATTTAGCAGATCCCTCGAACATAAAACCACTGCTTTCAACTTAACTTCACCTCTGCCCAGTGCATTTAATGAGTGGATTTTGGAGAAGTGATTTCCATTGCCAGGCATTTTTGAGAACAGGCTGTTAACTGCTTCTTCTTGAGATTTTGTTTGCGTTTCACAACAAAGGAAGTATGCAGTGTTCAGTTTTTGTAAAATTGTGTGTGAATTCCATTACTGCTGTGATGAAATATGTGCTTTTTACAGCTCATAAGAATAATGTATTTCTGAGAGAACTGATGTTTCTAGGCATGTATTTTATGGTCTTTAAGTGCTTGAGATTTTTGCCATTTAGTAACATTAGCTGGCATTGCATTTATATTGTACATTTAAAGTAAAACACTGCTTTTTAAGTGAATGGCTGGACAACTTTATTATGAAATTAAAGCAGTGAGTAGCTGAGACCCAGGTGGGCCTTGCATTGGCCTGTTTGATTTTACTGATATTGCACAAGATACACAAATTTGGTGTGTGCCTGAGTTATCCAGAGATGCCTGCACCTTTGCTCTGAAGCAAGTTTGAGTGAAGACACAAGCTTTACTCTCTCCTTTCATGCTTGTGGGGCTGTGGGCTGCATGTAGCTGTACTTCCATCTGGAGATCCCAAGCCAGGCAGGCAGAGGTTGTTATGCTCACCAGATGGAGCAGGTATCAGAGACAACCTCTACAGAGTGTGAAAATCCTGTGGATTCATCCTGTTTGGCTATGTCTCTGTTAAAGAGCTCTATCACCTAGAAAAAATCCTATATTAATAACCTGGTCCTCAGTGGAAGGTCTTACGTGGACACGGAGCAGCACTTCCAGCATTGTTCTGTACCTGGGACATGATCAATGACTTGTGACCTTCATATCAGAAACACAGAAGACTTGCTTGCCAAAAAAATCACTCCTTCCTTTCCCATTTTGTTTGTGGCCGTGGATCCTGGGATATCTATACCACAAGAGCATCTTGCACAGAGTTATTTTCTTACTGTATAGATCACAGATAAGCATCCTGCTTGTGACTTGCTACCATGGGATAACGACCAAGGAAACTACTGAGCCATGGATGGATTGCAGGGTTACATCATGATAAAACTGTTTTAGAGTCATCTACCCACTTGCTGTGATGTTGGCTCACATTTCCAAAGCAGAGTTGCAAACCGAAGAGATCACGAGTGCTCTGAAGAACTTTGCTATCTGTGTGAGTTGCTTTTTAATCCTTTGCAGTGAGTCACTTTGAAGGATTCCTTTTTTGGTCCGCTTTAGTTGGGCCGCTGGTTCTCCTTACTGTGTGCCCAACTTACGCTGGAACGTGTGACTGAGGCTGCAACAGCCATTTGGGCTGTTGTTATATTTTTTCTCTCTAGAATGGTGGAAATGACATCCTTTCCCCTGTTTTTGTTTTTCTTTTTTTAAGTATATGAAAGCTACTTCAGAAGGAAAAACAACTATCTCCTTGGAAAATTTTATGTACCACTAGGATGGGCTCCCCAAGCAAAACTTTCAGCTGGACGTATGCTCTAGAATACCAGTGGGGAGAACATTTTACTTTGGGGGGTAAAATCACATCATTTGCAGTGTGAGCCATGGCTTCAGAGGAGGTTGCTCCTAAGGTCTGTGTGTCCACACAAAGTATGTTCCAGAAACAGTGGTTTCCTCTGGAACTACTCTGAAGTACCCACAAGGGATGAAGGAAGTGCAGCAGCCCCATCTGATCCCCATGCAGATTTTTAGAAAAATTAATGAACACGGTAAGAGTCCATTAAGCATACCAATATATAGTAATTATTATTTAGCATTTACTGGTACCTGTAGCTGTGTATCATTACAGGACAATTCCATTTATGTGTTGATGCTCTTCCTACATACAGTAGAGTAGAACTGGAGTTTAACAGGTCATATAGGGACAGGAAAACAAGGGTCTGTTAGGTCCCTCTCTCTTCAGCACGAATGTAATCGCTCCAGGGCTTGGAGGAAGGGGAGGAGGAAACACTGTGAAAATTATCCTTAGAGAATAAACTAATTGTCTTTCTTACATTTTCGTTCTCCTGACTCTCAGGAGGCAAATGCACAGCATTTTCCAAAGCTAGACCTGACAGTGCTAAGCAACTGGGGTCATTTAAACTACACGGTATTTATAGAGTTCAGCTGTATGGGAACATGGTCCCCTGAAGAACCAGCTTGTGAAGAGCTGGGAAACAGATCATTATGTCTGGTAACTTTGCTGGTATGGACTGCAACAGCAATGGGCACAGTGTGACTCTCCATTCCTTCTTATTTGCACTATGGTGGGAGAGTTATACCTGATTTTGGATATGGCAACTGTAATTGCAATAGATGATTGCCCCTATAAAGGCGGTACTTCTCTGTTCTATTGCCATTCCAGTACTATGTCAAATTCCTGGTTGCCAACTGAAATGACAGCAAAAATCAAAATATTTTTGGAGGATCTAATTCATAAATCTAATAATAATGCTAAGAAAAATTGAGGTGGATTCTCTTCAGAATAGTGTGCCATTAAAGGAACTGGCAAAATTACATTTTCCCTGGAAAATAATTAATTCTTAGTTTATCCCCAGAAAATAATATTGACTTTCAGGCTCTCAGGGGCAAACTGTAAGGAGCACTTTTTACCATGTTAATTAGGAGGAAAGGGACGCTGTGAAAACTGCTTTTCAGAGCAGAGCCTCATCCTCAGCCCTGTGCTAATGGAGCTGGCAGAACGTAGGTAAGGATCCTTAGGCTGGCTGTGGTGTCCCTTCCTGTGAGCAAGCCAGGAAAAGAGAAGTAGTTTACTAGAAATTAGTATTTTTGTCTATACCCTACAGGGACTTCAGTAGAGTGTCTGTATATGCTTATATGAGTACTGAGACTGAAAAAAAAAAGAGAGAGAAAGAAAGAGAGAGAAAAATGGCCTTGCAAGCCTGTTACTGTCTTTACCTCACTCAGTAGTCAGCAATGGAATTAATTCACCCCTACTTGTTTTTCCTGGAACTTTTGTTATCGATAGAAAGCATTTCTAAAAGAGCATTTGCAGGCAGTAATACTCTGGCTGCTCATGCTTCAGTGTTTGGATTTCAAACACTCGGGGACATGTTGATTTGTTTAAGAGCTACAGTCCTCACTGGAATTTTTAAAAAATTGTGTAAACATTCCTACTAGTTTTATGACTTACTAAATTGTTCTTTTTTTTATGTGGATACAAATTCAAGTTGACAGTGTACTTTCCAAACTTCTGGTATTTGGGCCAGTTTGCTATTGATAGAAGAATATCTCTAAAACAACTTTATGATAACTTATCATGGAAGTTTTTTCATGAAAATTGATTAGGAAAAACAAAACGAAACACATGTATTTAAGTCTTTTAAGAGTTCTTACTATGCTCTAATGTTTGTAGGACTCCTAGTGGTGGAAGGGGGAAGAGGAAAGAATGAAAAAGTAGAAAGATAATTTAACTGGGAAGAAAGCAAAATATTTTCACTTAGCACACTATTGGTTACTTACCAAAGATCTCAATGCTTTGAAACTTTCAAACTTTGAAATTTGAAAATGCTCACAACTTTTCTAAGTTGTGAGTTACAATATATTGTTGCTTGCCTCATATATTTTCACCTTTTCTCAAGTGGCTTGAGGAGGTAAGTATGGAAAACTTCTGCAACTGCACCATCTGGTTTCAGTTTTCAATAATTTGGTGTCAACCGAGATCCTTCAGGCCAGACAATTAAAAAGGACAGAGCTAAGCCTGCTGCACTTGAGGGACTTAAGCCTACCTCTTCCCCTCTTAAATTCTGAACTTTTCAAAATGACTTTTTCCCCCCCGCCTAAGAAGCAGAACATAAAGCAGATGCTTACAACTTTTCTTAGTGGAGCCAAATTCACTGTATTCTGGCTGCTTTACACTGACAGAAAATTTATTCCAAACTAATTAGACCTTATAAATAATATTCTATCACTGTAACCTAATAGCTGATGACATATATTTTCTCATGAAAGTTTGATCTAATAGGCAAAACAGCAATTATAATGGCCTTGGAAAACTACATCTTAAATAAAGCAGGAGGTGGTTCGGAGTGTTTTAAGATCTCCCCACTGGAGTGATTTCCCTTAGTGGAAAGTGTTTGTTTGTTTCATGCCTATGTCCAAGGTGAGACTGTCTCACTTGTGCTGCCTTGTGCCTTGGTCCTGAGTGCTCTAAAGGGAATGGGGCCTGGTTTCTGTCCCCTTGGACGAGGAGATGCCTGGGGAAGAATGTGCTGTACATTAAAAAGAAAAAAATGTTGCAAACACTGCTTGTTTATGGGCTAATCAGAGTGGAGGTGGGTCCTGGATATGCCTTGTGTACTTGTTTCGTCAGTTGCCAGGAGCTTGTGGTGGGAAAGAGGACGGAGCAAGGCAACCTGGGGATACAGAAGCATGGGAAAAGAGAGGGCCAGCTGCTTTATAAGGTTGTTGAGGGCGCGGGGGGAGTGAGAAACACTTTTATACGTGTGTGTGCTTGTGAGTGCGAGGGCAGCCGGAGCTGACAGGGCGGCAGCGGCTAAGCCGGGTGTCCAAGGCCACCTGCTGGAGGCTCCCGCGCTGTGCCTTGGCCCGCGGAGGAGGCTTCTGTTGCCCCCTGCACGGCCGAGGGCTCGTTCCCAGCTGGTGTGTGTGGCCAGCCGGCTGTGCCTCCTGGGAATACGGCTGCAGCGCCTCAGGACTCTGCAGTGGGTTTGCTTTAGATCATGCTCTCAGCTGACTATCCACTCGTTTTTGTCGTCCCCGCTCCATCCTGCATATATTTAAGTGGTCATTTTGGGAAGGAAAAAAGCATGAAGCCCCCTGCGCTCCTGCTGATCACCTACTGTGATGCTCTTACCCATGTACTTCTCCCTAGGACTTTACATTAACCCTTTGCTTACCTACCAGCCTCCTCAATCATAAACAGTTCCCAGTTGCACTTACTCAAACAGAAAACTTCTCTTGCAAACTGAGCTCCCCTTTCTGCACGTAGTGGCCACCAGCCCCTGGGCAGTGCTGGAGGCTGGGGCCCAATGTTTTTCACTCAAATTCCAATGCTAAGGAGAGAAATCCCCTCCCAGGGAAACATTCCCTGTGAGCCTGCATGCCCTCAGTCTCCAGTTCACACCTCTCCGTGTTGGCTTCTCCTGGTGTTTATGGGAAGGCTTTGCACCACCGCCTGCTGCATGGTGTATTGACTCCTAGCAGTGACCTGCACTTGTGGTTTCCAGCTTGCTGAATTTTATTCCCGGATTGAAGTCTAAGTGTGTGTAACTGTGTGTGTTTTAAATTAATCTCACCTACTTCAAAACCCCGTGAAACATTTTTCCACCAATAAACTGTCTTTGGTTGCTATAAATAAGAGAAAAGAATCAGGTAACCAGGCTGGGTACAAAACCAGACTGATGAGAAAATACAGTTATGGAGACAGGATTTCCCCTGGTGCAGAAGAAATTAATGTCACAATTCAATAAATTTGGACAAAGGTTCCTGTCTGGGATCAATTTTTTTTTCCTTCTCTCTATGTCTTCTAGTTGATGACCTGACATAATGGTGCAGTCAGTTTTCAGCTTGAGTTCACCTGCAAACATTAGAGAAGTAGCAGAGGCAAGAGGAGTGTCAGAAATATGGATAGATTCATCCAGTGGGGGTAAGTGGATGTTGAAACAGACTTCACCCTTCTTGGAAAAGATGTCTCCTGTGGGGCAGCTCCGTTAGCTAAACGGAAGCCTGGCAAGGAAGAGTTTGACCCTTCACTCCTGTAATTATATGGCATCAGGGAACAAGGCATCTCCATTTGTGTCTTCTGAACTCCTAAGGAGAGGCACTGAGCTATCACTGGGCACAGCTTCTGGGCCCTGAGGGGAGTCCTTGATTTCAGGTAGGGAATCTTGCAGGGATTATAACTGAGAGGAGCCCCAGCAGCTCTGGAAATGTGCGGAGAACCAGAGAGGAGGTGTGCTCACAGCAGGAGCATCAACCTGTGCAGGAGCAGAGACTCGGAGGAAATGGTAGCTTGAGTCAACCGGACTGAAAGGGAGGGCTGGTGTGGGAGATGAGGACATGAAAGAGGCATATGCATTTTTGCTCTCTGAAGGTGAGTTTTTGGGAAAGATCCGACAAGGAAACTAAGGCAGGCTCAAAAAACACAAAATTGGCCAGAAACTCAGCTTCCTACCAATTATTACTGTGAGCTTTGTGTTGTTATACATCAGTGCAACCAGCGTGAGCTCAGGACTCAGCATCTCTCTATTTTAGGACAGCAGATCAGAGCATTTTCTGGTGGGGGCTGGCCATGCCTGTGGAGATATCATTCCTCTCCCTTGGAGCCTTGAGGAAGAGTTGGGAGCACCTAGGTCCCTTTGTATCCAGATCTGCACATTTCTTCTACCCCCAACCCAGGAATCTGGATATGTAATGGGACAGATCCTCCTTTTCAGCCTGTGAACACAAGATGCAGAGTTGGACCTAGCTTGTATCCTCTGCTCCCAGCTGTGTATGAACTTTGCAGTTTGTATGGTCTTTATTTATTGCCATCAGATGCAGATTTTTAAACTGGTAAATTGGTGGCCATGGAGCTATATGTACTAAGGGGATGAGAGAAGTTGAAAACCTGCAGTTGTGGGCATTATTAGAGGCAGAATTTGGTGGGAGGTTGCAGACAGAGATTGCAAGAAAAGATATTACATTTTTTTTTCTCACATTTAAACGTATTAAGAGATTTAAGCTCTTGTGCAGCTTTCCCAGCACTGAGAAAACTCATCCAGATACGATATCCTGTGTGCACAGCTCCTTGGGAACTAGCTGGTCCTTCTGCACGATGAGGAGCAAAGTGTAGGTTGAAGAAGGAACTGCTGATGCTCCAGAGCGTGCAGGAGGGGAAGACACTGAACCATCAGAAGACATGAGAGCTGGTACTGGAACTTGCACACTCCTCCAGTGCTGGACTTCTAGGAGTAGGAGATGTCTAAATAGTACTTGGTGGCTCTTCTGTTTTATTCCTAATCTTCCTGTTGCTTTTTACTTTGTTGTTTACTAAATGAGGAAATGCAGCTTATAAAGCTATCAGCATGGGTTTTGTATTTATTTGTGCTTAATTTTGAGGTAGTGGACCCTGGAGAGTATTGAGATCAACCTTGTAGGGAAGAAAAAATACACAGAATGCCTCCTAACTCTAGCTTACCTGAAAAAAAGTGAAATATGGGGAAAAAACTGCAACAAAACAGCACCAATACTTACTGTGGAGTATTTTTTTCTTCAGTAGATCTGATTTGAGGGGACATCTCTTGAACTGTGAAATGGGTGCCATTTGGATGCTAAGATCCTCTTTGGTCCTTAAGGCAATAAAACCACCTTTGTTCAGCTGTCATCTGCCCCGTGGAGATGCATGCTCACAGAGTGACAGCAGACATGCGACTTCACAGCACCAGCAGCAAGTTTTACCATATTTGACAAAGCTCAGAAAGACTGTTTTTTTTTTCCTAATGCTAGGTTGAAAATGGACAAACTCACAGGAGAAACTCCCCCGGTTTTACTGACTGCATGTTGACCGTTTCATCCCTCCTGTCTGTGTAGGCAACGCAGTCCGATACCTTCAAGGGAAAGCTGCAATTGGTGTGGCAGAGCTGCCTGCTCCGCTTCTGGCAGGTCCGTGATGAAAGGATGCATCCTGTGCCGTCAGATACTGATGTTTCAGAAGGACTTTTCATTCCAAATTGAGAGGAAATCATCAAAGGAGTATTATTCATTCGATACAGATGACACTTATCTTTCAAACACACTGCCAGGCGTCTTTTACTGCTCCGAGGAGTAGCAGCATTTTTTTCTTTACCTGCGAAGTACTTGATGGCAGCAGCCAAGCTATCTTGTAAAACCGTGTTGGCCAGAGTATTCCAGTAGCATTACAGAGACCTTAGACCTTATACGGATTACAAAGCAGCATCACCAACGGGCCTTATTTTGCTTATAGCAGCCTGAGGTAGACCCGGGCGCATGATGGCCACTCTGCTGCCTCTCGCTGGCTTGTCCGTGTCCCAGTGGCTCACAGACGGTTAACGGTCACATCATGGACGCGCGTGAGGTAACGGCCACCTCATGGACAACGGTTAACGGCCACATCGTTTAACAGCCGACCCACAGCTGAGGTAACGGCCGCCTAACGGACGGCGATTAACGGCTGCCGCTGCCCGGAGCGTGAGGTAACAGCCGCCTAACGGACGGCAGTTAACGGCCACTCAAACGGTTAACGGCCACATCGTTTAACGGCCGACCTACAGCTGAGGTAACGGCCGCCTAACGGACGGCGGTTAACGGCTGCCCGGAGCGTGAGGTAACGGCCACCTAACGGACAGACACGGACAGCGATTAACGGCTGCCCAGAGCGTGAGGTAACGGCTACCTAACGGACGGATGGCTGTTAACGGCTGCCCGGAGCGTCAGGTAACGG